>JAMZAV010000090.1:600000-880936 GCA_024449915.1 Sweltsa coloradensis
AATTATAAAAAAAAAAAACAAGGGGAGAGAGATATACAGAGCTTTCAACTAAATGTTGAATTATTTTCACCACCAATTCACCGCTTTTGGGTATAATTAAACGGAAAATTGACTTTTAATTTCACCCCAAAATATCTGCCTCTGATTATCAGAGGTGAAGAGGTATTAACTACGTAACTTAAAGCTTAGTTTGATAAGAATTAATTTTATTTATTGTAGTACTCTGTCATATTTATCACAAAATATGAAACGAAACTAAAACGTGTTTTCAAGTTTCTTCATGCATGTATGAAAGTGGAAGTTCAAAAACAGGGCGATCTTGAAATGGAGAATATATTAGTATTTCCTAATCTATAAATTTATTTAATGTGTACGGATTCAGTTATAAAAACTTATTAACAAAGGAGAACAACTAAATAAAACTAATATAAATGCAGATAACAGAAGCAATGTTTAAAAAGGTACTATTACAACAATCAATAGTAAAAGCAACAAGACTTGATAACATATTATTCAAATTGTGTAATTAATAATACACAATTTAAAAAGAAAAATATTTTTAATTTATTAAATATAAACTAGGAAAAAGAAAAAGGAAAAAATACAAATAAATAAATAAATTAATTAATTAATTAATAAATAAATAAAAATATTCAAGAAAATCCCATCTCATGTTGCGAACTGTTGTAAAAGGCGAGTGCTCATTACCCTCATACCATTACCCGTATACTTCTCCATCAGTAGCACATCCTATGTGGCTCGTATTGATGGGGCGTTTGTACTAAACAGGGAACAATATAATATATTTTTTTTTTGATAATTAAACCAACAAAAATACATCGTATCATTTTCATTGCAGTTTTAGCTATGCTGGAGGTGCCGAGTCCAAATGCATCTCAACAAAACAAACCTTGAAGATGAGAATTTTCGTTTGAACTTACTTTTAAGGCATACTTTTAAGAATTAAATTACAAACAAGAAAATTTGTACAAGCAAAATGGTGGAGGCGCCGGGTCCATGTGGATCTAAACAAAACAAACCTTGAAGATGAGAATTTTCGTTAAAACTTAATTCTAGGGGATAATGTAAAGATACAATTACAAGCAAGAAAAGTATTGGTACAAGGAAAATGGTGGAGGCGCCGGGTCCAAGTGGATCTCAACAAAACCAACTTTGAAGATGAGAAATCCAATAAAACTTAATTTTAAGTGTTGAGCTTTTTGAACTCGCTTTAAGTTGACACAGCGATAACATATTTTATGTGTATGTTGTCGGAATCCAGTCGATACGGACGCCTACTACATAAAATCTTGTGATAATGTAATAGAGTCGTTGCAGTACTTTTCCATTCTATTCAGATCTTCAACGCACCAACAATCCAGATGCTAGAAGTTAATATTGTCTCGGTAACTTATTGGTAAAGCGCTCAACCAGTATTTACGAGGCCGGGGTTCGATACCCCGCAGAGACTTTTTTTGTAATTTCTGGATTGGTTTCCATAATGTAATGGATTTTTTTTAAACTCACTAAACCAAATTCACTGGTTGTCTCAGACTTCGGTGATTTTCTTATGCAGGCCTTCTCATCATCCAGGGGCGCTGGACACACGATCTAAGATATTTAATTATACGTTACTTTTCAGGGTCAAATCAAATCAAATTAATGAACTTATATACCCGGTCTTGCATTTATAATATCATATTATTTGTATAGTAAATATAAAAGCAACTGTTTCTGGGCTGCGAATTCCAATCCAGAATTTGGCATGGATGCCATAATAGGGCATTTTTTTTTACAATTTCATGTCTACTTCCCTTACTCTTCTCTCAATCGCCCCCCCCCCCCCCCCACTCAACATACTGCATAATTTGAAATGTGTTAAGCGTAAATTATGCGCCACTTTACATCAGTTATCATAACAGTGTGTAGTGGAAGCTATAAATAGGCTACACATTAATCAAGATATGATAAGCGAACTCAGGCAACCTACGACTTCGGTACACGTGCACTTACACTCAACCCCCTCCTCATTCAAACTTCTCTGAATGCACCTAGTTCAGTTAATTATATCGCACCACAGCCAACTGTGAGGCAACAAGAGTGAGTTATGTACCAATTTACTGGCATCAGGCAGTGACATGGAAACTAATCTCATGCTTGTCCGGAGAGTCCGACGTGCTATACCATACAGTCTAACATTGTTGAGGTAAATATGAAGAGGACTCACTTGTCACAAAGCTTGACACCGATAGAGGTAGTTCCAAGCACACACGCCCCACTCTTATTCAAGAGATTGCTGGTTCAACTTAATTCAACACCAGCAATCCTGACATATTAGGATTTTCTCATTGAAAAAGCGAATGTTATGATAAGATACTACAAAATTATTTTTTTGAAAATCACTCCAAAATATAGGATATAGGTTTACCATATTCTAAAAACTAGATTCAATGAAAAAATTGTGAGTACAAATAATTATAATTTGCACTAGTGGGGCACGTACATTAGGTATTCATTTCAAAATGTATAATGAATGTTAGGTATTGATAACATCGTAACACGTATGAATGTAAATGTTTATTTTAATCAATATTATGCCTTAATTTAATTTAATAAAAAGGCAGAACTTTGTTTAAAGAAATTAATAATTTATTATAATTATTGTATGAAACAATATTATACGACTAGTATATAGTTTGCCCTATACTAATTTCAGATTCACCATTTCGCCCACCTATTTTGGTAAATAGAATTTATATCAAGAGGTCATAAGGATCTCAATCAGAATAAAATAAGAAATCATTCCTGATATATTTTTATTCGATCGACGTTTCAAACACAACACTAAACAATCTTTATAATGCATGAACTGCTGTGATTTTTTTATTGATATTTTAAATTACAATTGTGAGGGATTACAAACAAAACATTAGGTACATAATACAACATAATACAACATAATACATCAAATGTGCTGTGTGAATTGCATGGAAATGTGCTTGTGGCTGATTCGCAGTGAACTATTGTTGTGCGTGGCTGTGGACTAAGCCCACCACGTCCTGACTGTCGATATACATCAATAACATTTGCAGTTTCGCATTCGGCCATAAATGCATAGGCCTACTCCGACGCCCACCAAAAAATATCCTTGTACTATGTCCCGAAGCCGTCAGCCTAGACCGAAACGCACGAATCCAGGGATTTGGAATAAAGTCCCGAATGAGGCACGGAAATTTGATATTGTCATTCTTCCTCATCCCGATAGTCCAAACACTGACGCTATCCACATTGAGCCTATCTCTCAATCAATTGACATCTTGGACGACCGTGGGATTGATTTATCGACTGTTACAGTTGGTTCGTGGATAGATTGGTTACAAGTCGTCTTTTGTGCGTGGGAGAAGCCAGCTGCGCATAACTAAAACCAGCCATAATTTATGTACTACGCTGCTTCGTGACCGCTTCTCAAAGTCGCGTTGATGAATTAGCCCTGCATTCCTATTCGAAAATAAAAACGTAATTGTGCGATTTTTATGAGAAATATATCTTCGGTTCTACCCAAAAACGTAATTGTCCAAATTCAAAGTTAAGAGATTTTGAAAGTTCCCTGAAAATCAAATCAAAATCAGAGTATAGCCGTCTGTTCGGTAGAGACAAAACTTATTAAAACAGAATATATATTTTTTGTTTGGAGCGAAGAAATTTTCGTAATATCGGAAATAAATCGATTTCAATTTTGAACGATCACCGAAAATTTAGTCAAGATCAGAATTTACTTTTTGCCTGAAATCGTGTGAACAAACAAACAACAGAACATGCGTCCGAGCTTGTTATAATCTAAGTGGTGTGGGGCCTATTGGTTTCAGTCTAATTGAAGTCTTCTCTTCGCTACGCACATCGAACAATTCTATAGATTGGTTTAGTTTAGAAAGGACGAGTTACGTAATCATTCCACTTCCAAGTGTTACCATGATAGTAACAAGCGTGGTCAGACCTGGTTTTAGTCTGGATCTGTTGCCAGCCTCAGTCCAGTTGACCTCAGTTGAAACATTCCCTCGCAATATCATTGATTTGTGTTGTTGAATTTGTGCGGCCGACTCAAGCTGTTGACATGGGCCTTCGATTCGTAGTTTATTTACACAGTGTAAGAGGTTTGTTTTATCAACACCTAACCAAGCGCTTATCGCGTTCTACGGTTTCTTTCTGTTGGGTTGGGATTTATTTCTTGGCAAAGTTCACTGACCACGTTGAACCCGAATCATATTTCACGGGACTGTTGACCAACACTCGATCAGAGATTAATTCCATACGTGACTTCGAAACGTGTTGCCGTACAGAGTCAGCACATGTTACTAACTGTAATGCGGGGGTAATATACTAGTAACCTAAACTGTCACCTTTCTAATTTCCTTAAGCAATCTAATTATTTTGTCCACTTAGAGTATAGCCTACAACATACAACCATTCAACAGAACAGATTGCACGGGTATTCTGCTCAAGGGCAGTGTCCGATAGGGAGGACCAAACAAAATTAAATATCGATATTTGGCAATTAGCATCATATCGTTGAGTGACTAATATAATATATCATATTGTTCACTGTGTAGTTCGATATTTTAAAAAATATCGGAAGCAAGTATCATATTATTATGATAAATATCGATATATCGAAATTATTTCTGACATTTTCTTTTACAAATGATAAAGATTAAAAACTAATCAGGATTAGTACATGGTGATTAGTCAAGGATGAAATGTGTGGGGAGTGGTAAATCACACACTTGTTGGCCGCTACAAGGGCATTGAACAACCTCCAAACAGGTGTCGATATATACATATTATACATTTTCGGGCTTGTTACAGTAAACTCATCTCACACCTTACTTTCTTTCATAAGCCGCTTATGGCGGGAGGTTGTAAGTGGATAATACCAATAATACCACGTTTATTTGTCCTCCAATACATAGCTCAAATACATTATGGTAAATTATAATAGTATATATTAAACATCATGGAATGAGAATAGATGGGTCGTCATGGAACTAATATTTAAATACGTAAGTAAAGAATATCAATAAGTGACAAGATTTCGATTTTGTCTAGAACTATCTCGATTTATTTATTTCTTCGTTTTGTTCTCGAACATAAACTAAAATAATTACTAAACAACTATTGTTCGCGTAAAGAAGACAAAAACCATAAGGACTTTTGGTCAAAATTTCTGAATAAAATTTTAAAACTAATAACATGAATATTAGAACTTGATGACTTCTGACCTAACTATATATTTTATTTAAAATAAGTTTTTTTCGCGCGCTTTTTCTTTTGCTGAGTTCTTTTCCGGTGACCAACAGCTCTCTCTCGTCATCTGGGGATTCTTTTCGTCCATAGGGAATGAAGGGATATATTGAACTCATTAAACTACCCAGCTCTTGTACCCAACCGTGTACCAAAGTCACCCACTTTTAGCACGGAGCTTTCCATATTTGAAGAATTTTCTTCCATGATCTGATGTTGTCTTTAAAATATCTAGTATTTGCCAAATGAATATTCTGTGTAGAGTAGTTGAAAGCACGCTCTCCTCATCTACTAATAATACAAGACAAGCTCACTCACCAGGCACGACACACTGTTCTTATCGGATCTGTCACTTGATTAGCTCACTGTTGTGTTGTGACAATTAGACCGGCTTTCCAGAGGGTTCAAGTTAATCTCCCGCCCGGGCACACGCTTGTGGTCCCACCTCGTTTACCGGCGGATGTTTTTATCCTTGTTTCGGGGATTTTCTCCGTTGTTATGTCGGTGGCAGAGCGCGCACCGCTAATGAAAGGCGGTGCCCCTCGTTTAATGAATGCCCTCCGCAAAGCAACAAGTCCCAAGGCGTCGAGTGGGAAATGGCGGGGCTCAGTAGTGTCACTCACAGACAGCCCCTGTTGCTTTATGAAACATTTCACTGAGTGGCGAAGTTAATCCACTGTGGGATCAGGTACAAATAAACCGGCAGGCCTAGTTATTGTGCAGGATTGAAAATTTGGTATTTAACGGTTTATATATATAAATCATTAATTGGATAGTTAAGCTTAAGTTTTAAAACAAATGGATTATTTATTGTTTTATTAAATGTTTTGTTCTTTTTATACATATCAGTAGTTTATTAATCATCAATTCATCATCGTATAATATGTAATTCATTGTATATCATCATTATGTTATTAACTATTGATTTATATTTATTCAAGTTATTGTAAGTGTAAACCAACTATATGTTACTGAAATGATTATGTTCTACTGTTTTTATAACATTTTATGTTTTTATAATATGATTTTAAATTTATTATCCTAGTACCTCAATGTAAAATGGCAGCAATGCTGTATTTGAGTGAACAAACAAATAAATAAATATATGTTGTTTTCATTTTTAATTAGCTGATTATTAGAAAAAACGTGCCAAATAGAAATGATTCTCAGATTAAATCAAGTTTAAGCAACAATTTAAAACATTACAACATTATAATGAAATTGAAAAGTTATAATATGTTAGTGTGATTTGAGAACTTCAATTAACTGAATGCAACGGTGTAGTGTGTATACTGTGTTGGGATGAGATAAACATATTGTTAGATGGCGCAGTTTATTGCTACAAGTTCTATTCAATGCCAATAATTGGATATTGCTTAAGTGTGAAGGACTATTGCAAAATGCCGTTCATATCTAATTCTGTGGAATGACATTCCATACGAAAGACTGAGTTATTTCTGTCAGTAAATAATTTAGACGTTCGACCGTTGCATTAAATATATTTTCACAAATGACTATTCATCACACAGTCTTGATTATGTTATTCCATGAATATCAGAAATAATAAAAATAGTCCAGTCGATATGGAAAATAAGAGGGCAGAGGTGTTATCGTCGAATGACAGACAGCGGATTTAAACAGATTTTAAAATGAGGAATGGCGATGAACTCGTGGTGATGATTTTGTTGAGTAACGACTCATAGTAATGCACTAAGACTATTCGAGACGATGAGTAATGATAGATGACCGATGAAGGACGACTACAAAATCATGCCTTGTGCAGGATACGAACCCACGTCCTCATAGAGCCCTAATCGTATGTGATACCGCCGATGGCGCAATGAAGTCATATGAGTAGGCCTAATCCAAACAGTAATTTGATTGTCGAAGGAAAACAACTTATTTGCAGCAATGCCCGATGTAGGGTACATACATATCATTTCTACCAAGTGAACACCCTTCATGTGAGTGCTGTTAGCAGGGTTCAACCCCATGCATTCACTTTTTAATTACTTAGACAACTTTGAGAAAACCCTTCATTCAGGATTGTGGATGGTTGTTATTGAATCGACGACCCGTCAAATTAGACGTGCTTCTCTATCGGTGAACGAATGAGAAAAGTTTTGGTAGACCATGAATAGACTGCGCGGCAGTGTGTCTCCCACAGTGCCGTTGCCGTAAGGCATCAACTTTTTTTTCCCCTATGCCATCATTTCTACCTGTCGATAAAGACCATGTTACAGGAAGCGTTGATGGCCTAAGGGGAATTTATTTATTCCCCTTTGGCCAACACCCTGCATTTCATTATGGAAAATACAAAGAAGGT
Source organism: Sweltsa coloradensis (assembly GCA_024449915.1). Classification (NCBI taxonomy): domain Eukaryota; kingdom Metazoa; phylum Arthropoda; class Insecta; order Plecoptera; family Chloroperlidae; genus Sweltsa; species Sweltsa coloradensis. Next base: position 607,625 of record JAMZAV010000090.1, read on the forward strand.
TTGTTGGCCTTAGGGTAATTGATTTATTCCCGTTAGGCCAACAGCGTATATGCATCGTTTACGGTAAGGAGCGGGGTGTTGTTGGCCTTGGGGTAATTGATTTATTCCCGTTAGGCCAACAGCGTGTATGCATCGTTTACGGTAAGGAGCGGGGTGCATCGTTTACGGTAAGGAACGGGGTGCATAAACGCTGTTGGCCTAACGGGAATAAATCAATTACCCCAAGGCCAACAACGCCCCGCTCCTTACCGTAAACGATGCATATACGCTGGTGGCCTAAGGGGAATAAATCAATTACCCCAACGCCAACAACGCCCCGCTCCTTACCGTAAACGATGTATATACGCTGTTGGCCTAACGGGAATAAATCAATTACCCTAACGCCAACAAACCTTCTTTGTATTTTCGATAATGAAATGCAGGGTGTTGGCCTAAGGGGAATAAATCAATTCCCCTTAGGCCAACAAGTGTAACATGGTCTTTATCGACAGGTAGTAATGATGGCATAGGGGAAAAAAAAGGTTGATGGCCTTACGGGAAGCGGCACTGTGGGACGGCTCCCGCGGCAGTGTAAGGATGTGCGTAGTGCGTGTGTTGGGTAAACGGGCGCAAGCGGCTCTGGGCCTCTCGGGACGCACGTCGCATAAATCGATTCGGGAAATGCTCCGTGCGTATGGTCTGGTACGGTAGGCCCACGCGATTCAGATCCGACTCCGCTCGAAGCACTTGTTGCACCCTCTCGACCACCCTGGGCCTGTGGTGAGGTGAGGTGAGTACCCCTCGTTCAAATTGTGGTCACAATCTATAGGACTATAATTATAAAACATTGACGTTATGTCTCATAATATTGTCAGTCTTCACACAACAATCCAAGACACTGCTTTAGTGTAGAGTGCCCCTGTAAGTGGAGACTCGAGCTCTTTACATGAATTTGTGAACATCAAACCGAACCACATAGGCCACAATAGTATTCTTAGTTTGTTGCTTCATCAGGTGAACACAGAGGTAGGCATAAACTTGAGATGTATCTACGTTGCAAGTTGTATTTCCAATTTTAGTACAGTATATCAAAGCAAAATATTAACGAGTAGCCAATCAATATAAACTCTGCAAACGTGATTTACCGAAATTTGGTATCATTGTAAATTATCTTCACGCTCAAAACACAATTTTCTTTTTAGTCCCACATGGAATAAAACATGCAAACGCACCTGTAAACATCTACCCCCAGTTTGTGTGTAGGCCTAATTGTTACACTTATATAGCATTTCCAGACAATCTGATATTTCTTGTATTATTCTCCTCGACAAGTTCACTATTTCATTGCACAAACGAATCGTTCCCACACATATTAGCATGTAAGATTTTGTATACAAGATAATACTCTCGGGTCTTAGAAAACAATTTTTCATTAAGTAAAAATACTCAAACTGATGAAAAAATATGAAAGTATACAAAAATATTGTGTTTAGAAAATTCAAAATCCAACCTTATTCTGGGATTGAACGTTAGTCTCCAGCGATTGCCGGTAGATGTCTTTAAACTATGAACATTTGCACCATTTCTAACAAATCAATATTAAATTCCAGCTATACTTGAGTGATTATCAATTATTTATATCATAAATAACAATTTATGTTTACGAATCTTTGGTACTGGTATATTCCACTTTCCCGCACTCGACAGCACTGTAGTGCGTGAATAGTGAAATATGCACTGTTGCACATGGGTTTTATGCATGACTCGCACTGGGTAATTGTGAACTACGTCATAGTCCCATTCAGGCTCGTAAAAGTTAGCAATAAACTCGTTATAGTGGGGGCGAGATGGAACTTTCAGGACTAACCACAGCCAAGTCAATAACGGTTGAGCAAGAGCACACAGATTAAGGTCTTCTACCTCCTATATTGTACAAGAACAAGGTCAGACAAGATACACAGTGGGGAAGCAAAGTGTGTCAGCATTGACCCACTAATTATTTACGAGCAATACTTCAGGCTCGTGGATGCAAGAGTTTATTTCACCATACGAACAACAGCATACTCTCATAAACACATCTGCTACTCTTCAGTGGGCAATCAATGTTAAGGAGTATTTATATTTGGAATTTGGATAGTTGCGATTAGTGATATTTTCGGATACATTTTTTAATGGTTTTATTCAATACAGAGTTTTCGGAGATCTGAAAGTGTCAAAACGTAACTTGTCATCAAGTATCGTGTGTCGTGAACTAAATCCCATGGCGTCATCGAGAATCACCATCAAAGTGATAACACGCTTTATTTATTTTATTTATTTATTTATTTAACGTCTATCCTATTCAGTTATAAAAACTGATTTACAAAGGAGGACAACTAAATAAATCTAATTACATAGATGCAGACACAACAATGAACTACATTTAAGTAAATATTTGAAATAGTAATATTACAACAATGCATTAAATACTCAACAAATTTGATAACAAATAAAAAGGATATTAAATGCAATTTATAAATGAATCGAATATATAAAAAAAGGGGGTGGGGAATTAAAAGAAAAGAAAAAAGAAAGAAAAAAAAAAAAAGAAAAAAGAAAGGAAAAGAAAGGAAAAAAGAAAAGAAAAAAAAACAAAAAAAGAAAAAAAAAAAAAATCATTAAAAAAGAAAAACGAAAGAAAAAACTGATTTATTAGACGATCCCACTCAAACGAACATGAGGTTGCCAAGAAACCAGGAACAGCAAATCAGGGATTAACCAATCTTTCGCGGAAGAAACCACCGAACGCGAAAACTTCATTCTTGTGTTCAACCATCATTCTTGTGTTCAAATCTTGATAACAATTTAGTACAAAAGATCTTGACTTTAATATATAATTATATCAGATATATAATTATTTAAAATTGTTCAAGTCAAAAACTGATCACAGCAATGATACAGGACACCTAACTCAAGTTGCAAGTTCCACCAGTGGGCGGCAACCAGACAATCTAGGCAGAAAAATATCAATTGAAAATACATTGAATACATCAAAATCAAAGCAATAATAAAAAAACAAAGAGAACAGCAAAATCATAAATAAGACATATGAATATAAATTAACATTACATAAACACAGTGACAATGCCCACAAATAAATAGTAAAATCAATTCTTCTTTGTTCTTCGATTCATTATCATTGCTTCAATTTTACTTTTAAATTGTACTATTCCTAGCTCAGTAAACTGGCTTCTAATATCATAAGAAATTGAATTCCAAAAGGATACTCCTCTGTACAAGAATGACTTTCTTAATGATTCAGAAATTTAATTTAGGAACTTTCAAAGAGTACATTATAATAGAATTTCTATCACGATCAACAAATTGAAAAATATTGAGTAAAAACCTGAATACATACCTTTCAATACTTTGTTTGTATTTACCAGTACGCTATATTTCATTCTTTCCTCAATCGTGAAGCAATCAGATTGTAAATCTTGGCTTATAGGAATTGAATCAAACAGATGGTCAATTCTCTTTTGAAGTACAACATATTCGGTAGAAGGTCTTACTGCCCAAACCACTAAACAATAGTGAATATAAGAATCTACAAGTAACTTTAACATTCTCTCTGTTACAAACCTCTTCATTCTACTTATAATTCCTATTGCTGATGATACTTTATTACATACATATTCATAATGTTTCTTAAAATTTAAATTACAATCTAAGAAAACTCCAAGATATTTAAATTCATATACTCTAGAAATTAGCTTACCATTACAATTCAACGTCAAATGAATATCATTCATGCTTCTATCATTAGCCTTATGAAAAATCATAAAATTTGTTTTACTATAATTAATATCAAGTTCCTGAGTTTTAAACCAATCATCCATCCTCTTTAAAACTTCTTGAAGACGTCTTACGATCTCTTCAACATCCACACCTTCTAAATAAAAGACCAAGTCATCAGCATAAAATATAATTGATTCCTCCCATTATAGTAGATATATCATCTATGTAAAGAATAAATAAAAGGGGTTCTCGTAATATTGATTCTTGTGGTACTCCACAAAATATATTGAATACTTTTGAACTATATTTTGCAAGATTGATAAACATTTTTCTTTTTAAAAAGTAATCCGCCAATATTGATAACAAATAAGGACTTATGTTATACCTGGTTTTTAGTTTTATATAAAGAGGTAAAAAAGGTACTGAATCAAATGCTTTCCTAAGATCAACAAAAACAGCTCCAACCTTACCATTCCGCTTGTCAATCCCTTTATAGATAAAATCTGTAAATGCTAGAAGGGCACTTTGCGTTGATCTACCTTTCCTAAAACCATGTTGGTTTTCACTTAAACCTTCAGATGCATCCACTTCATGTAATAACCTCATGTGCAAAATATTTTCAATAATTTTCCCTACAATTGGAAGAGTTTGCTGACTTCACTTCAGTACACTCTTACCTTTGCATTCACTGTACAGGAGTAAACCTATTTTCGAACTCCGGACTCGCTTCTATGTATTGCACACCGTGTGCCAACTCTGGCACACGTAATTTAACTTGAGAACTAAGCCTTGTCCAGTAACACTTAGATAAGTGAGTTTAATACTATCCACCCTAACATTTAAAAAATGGTCACAAAGGGATTAAGGGTAATTATGCAGGATTGCACTTACCTGTTCACACGCTCGTGCGCTCTCTGTACATCCCTTTAGTTTAGATAATTGTGGTATAACATAAGTACAACCTTAGTACCCCTCTTAACCGTATTGGTAGTAATCGTATTTTATTCTAAGGGGAAATGACCAACTTTTGTCCAAATTATAAAGATTGCCAAACAACTACTATTGTTGTGTATAAAACAAGTTGTGTCCAAACAATTCGGAATATATAATTTAATACTCGTGTTATTTATATATTATTTGTAAAGAAAAAACTTTATAATATTGTAGTTTCCCACGTCAATATTGTGATTTGCGACTTGTTCCGATAGTTTTGGACGGTTAATATCATATTTTACAATGGAACGAATGCAATAATTAAACTTTTAAGTAGAAAATAGAAATTGTTTTTTTATTCATAACCAGGCCTATATTAATTTAGTTACGATTTAAAAAATATATATTAAAGCTTTATAAGGAAAACGAATCTTGTAGATCTAACTAGATATTATCTTAATTATTCTTGATGACATGCGTAATATTGCGATACACCATATTCTGCTACATGAGAAATACAATTCTATATGCCTAACTTGTAAGAAAAATTATGATATCATCTGGCTTGAATTCAAGCACCAACACGTACTATTTGTTGAGAAAGACTTTGTACCGAAATTGTCTAAAATATTTGTTTGCTATGTTCCAGGAATGCCCGGGAACCTAAGCACGGCCGAATATTTATCCACGATGGTGCCGCTAGGGTCAGAGAAGGACGATGTGATATCCCCCTTCAACCTGAGCACAGACATGAGCAAGGTGGTTCGCCTCCTGCTGTTGGCCGGTCTTGCAGTCCTCGGTAGTATCGGCAACATCTTCATGATCAGCTCGGTCATGATAGAAGACCACTTGAACAAGAGAGGTAAGCGAGAGCAGTATTTTCTTAGCAACTGCAACACGGCCAGTGATCTGATTGGTTGACAGGTATATTAACATCGAAACTTGGGATTCCAAAATACGTAATACAAAGAGTCAAAGTAAACGAAAACAAATAACTCATATTATGTACAATACTAAGTTCTTAGGTTAAATCGCGTCGAAATGATGAACCAGTGCAGAGACTGGGCTTCCACCGACGTTTCGTCTGATCTACGTCAGACATCATCAGAGTGACTGTGACTTCACGAAGGTTAAATTCACAGTGGCTGGCACGCGCGCGAGCACCTCCTTATATCCTCCTTATATAGGTGCGGGGCGGCGAGGTTATATTAAAAATGTATATATAACCTCGCCGCCCCGCACCTATATAAGGCGCGACTGCCTCCTTATATACACGAAAAAGTGCGGGGCAGCGAGGTTATTTAACAAATTCATCAAATTTACCAATAAACAAAATATCAAAATATTAAAATTAACAAAATGATAAAAATACTTATTGAACAAATTTAACAAATTCACCAAATTTACATAAATATCAAATTTACAAAATGTACAAAATTACAAAACTTTCCAAATCTACAATCACAAAACAGGAAATTTTATTTTCACAAAAGTAAGGCAGCAATCTCTAAATTCGTGTACATGTTTTGCATTCTTAATCTCTTGATCTAATTGATTGTACAATCGAATTCCACTATAAAATATTGAATGCATTGATGAGTATTGTTCCTTCTAGTTACTTGTAGCCATCAGATCCTCCATAAAATAATATTGGAAGCTGGAACGTAAGAGGAAAGTAGTTTCGTGTGATTTGTTACGTATGCAATTGGTTATTTTTTCATTTGATATTGTAATTATTTTATTTTTATGACTTAATTTAATTTTTAAACCTTAAATGTCCAAAAGTAAAAATTTGTACATTTACAACTTCCCACGACTGTGCACAAAATATTATTTTCAAGTACCGGAACAGAACCGTTAAGAACCGTTAAGAACCGGTTCTTACGGAACCTTTAAACATTAGGAACCGAACCGGAACCGTTATAAAATTTGGAAGTGGAACCAGAACCGAAACCTTATGAATTAAGGTTCCAATCCCTGGTCTTAAAACGTATGTTTTGGAATGCATCTTTACCAATCACATCTCAAAATTTTAGGATTTCACACGGACACACTGTTCGTTGTGCACTTGAAGTACAGGTGATCTTTTGTTTTTTTTTTAGCATGGCACTGTAAAATAATGTCTTCGTAACTAAACGACAAACGTTTGTCAGTTTGAATTTCATAGTATTTGAACAGTGTAGGTTTCCGGTCCTGTAGTCTCTTCAGTCTTCACTGTCGAATATAATCTTGGATGGTTTTCCCGACGTTAGGATGTGCATTACTTCACCTCGGTCGGTCTCGAGCAAATGTCAATACACTCCACGACCTATGACCTTAACTCATTACTTCAATTCTACAGCAGAGTTGTTCAATGTTTTAACAACTCCATAACCTGGTCCTATGATTGGATTTCGACCCTCTGTCCGAAGGCCTCGTTTCCTGTTGGAGAGCTACCAACCGTCGCAAACAAATTACCTAATAGATTTCCATCGAAACTCATTACAAGCTTTATAATCACCAACTGGCAACCACGAAACATCTATTTCCGGCTGACGTGTGCCGCCCTTGCGGGACCAATCAGCTATCTGGAAATGGACGCCCAATGGCGACTAAAATGGTTCCGATTCTATGATTGTATGTTTGGTTATAGTGTCAAGAATCATAATCGAGAACCATCTCTCGTTCGGTTTAAATTGAGTATTTTGTGCGTCCGTTGACCGAAGATTATCAACTGTTGGACAATAAAATACCTGACCGTAATATTAAATTGACTTTTGCACTACCTTGTGCTTTTCTAACTTTGATCTTGTCCGACTGTCTGTGGATGAGTCACGCCTCACGATAAAAAACAAAATAACCTCCGATTGACACACGTTTTTTGTTGACATGACACTGAAAGTTGGGTGATCTTAGGGGGCGAGGGTAGACCACTGAGCTCTATATACTTACGTGGAGTGCGCATGCATACCTGGCAAACGTTGAGAAATGAAGTCGGCGGAAGTTGGCCGTCCGCCATCGCCTCCGTCCCTAATCAGAGGCAGATACCGCCATCTTGACGTTAAGATTTACATCTAGACGGCGGTGCAATCGCAATGGAATCGCAATATAATCGAGGGACGGATACAATGGCCGCCCAATCCGCCCATTGGATTAGGTCTTTTCGTCCATCGCTTTAGTCCCATGTTGGCTTCAAGGTTACAGTATAGCATGCGCAGTCCACGTAATATAGGTCTTTGGGGCAGACTAACCCAAAGGAGAAATATACAAATCAAGTACCTCCACCATCAAGGATACCTCAATGCTAAACCATTTTTTTCCTTCGCTCCATATTCTGTTTACTCTATAGTATCCGTACAGTCTCAACTGTTTGGTGGCTCCAATAAAAACCATCTTCTGAGCACAGTTGGCATAATATACGTTAACATGTAAAATACCACCCGATTGTTATTCAAACAGCTGACGTACGAATCACGTCGCCGTTTCTGGATGAATTCAATCCAAGTAATATGCAAAGTGAATAAATTTCTTTCTCGTCGACGGCAATCTTCCCTCCCCCAGCCCCCTCTCCAGCCTCTGTCATATTGAATTTACGCGCTCAACAGCTTTATAACCACGAATAAAACGCAAATTAATCGCACAATGTTGCAATCATTTAAAAACATATTGAAGTCATTGCTTGACAGTCATGGATATGGGCGTTCGCAGGATTTTTCACAAGGGGTGGGGTGAAGCGGGGGGTCAAAGACGAAGCCAAGTAGGCTCTAGAATTTTTTAAATAAAAAAGTAGTTCCAACAACTCAACAAATTTCAGGCAAAAGCAAAAGAAATAAAGGGTGCATCACATCATCGTCACATATACGTGACGCGTACAATTGGTATATGTTGTGCTGATGATTAAATCTGTGAGCACATCAATTTATGTAGTCTACGGATTACTACCTACTTTAAATGTGTGTATGAAGGTAGGATTTGCACAATTGTATATTGTGAATTAATTTAAGAATGCAATTTTTCTTTTCGGTTGAAAATATCACAAATTAATATGAATTCAACTAAAATGAAATTGCTTCCAACATGCGGGAAGGAAAATATAATAAGCCGTGTTTGTAAAGGAAGAGATAGTAAGCTTCTTCCAAGTATTTTTTCAGTATGATTATATTTTCGTGATTAAAAATGTAATATGATTATAAGACGGCTTTATCCGTGGATGAAATTTCTCTACACGCCTGATAATTTCTATTCATATTCTGAATAGGTACACAAATGATTTGAATGCTATAAAAATTGTTGAAACTCGTCTATTGTGTTGCAGTGAAAAGATTTTAATTTTAAAGTCGAAGAATCGAATTTAAAAAAAATGCACTAACCATTCTATCATTGACTATTAAATAACGTTCAAAAGCAATGATTCTAGTGCCTTTGATTGATACACATTTTACCATGCATGTTAGGCGGATTGAATTTGAATCAGCAGCCTTAAAATAAAAATCTCTATTAGAAATATTGGGGTTAATTTGTAAATTTACTCTAATGTATTGTATTAAGGGTCTGTCAGCCTTTTATGAGGATTGTAGTATATGAGCTGAGTCGCATAGATGCTAGACTCGTCTTATCCTTTTTTTGCTCAGAATGAGCTGGGTATACTGATACACACATAACAAAAACTTGTAGAAATACAGCCAAACCTTACACACTCAAAAGGAATGAGATCTAAAAAAAGGGCCAAGCTCATCTACCCTTCCACATAAACGTACAGTGTCCCATAACAGCATCCTCGAAAAGCTTTTCAAAATAGAATTTGCGATTATTAATTTAACGTAATAATTTATCAAAGTTCTTTTTTTGTAATTAATTTAAACGTAAACATGCAAATTCTATTTTGCCAAGCTTTTCGAGGATGCTGTTATGGGACACTGTACGTTTATGTGGAAGGGTAGATGAGCTTGGCCCTTTTTTTAGATCTCATTCCTTTTGAGTGTGTAAGGTTTGGCTGTATTTCTACAAGTTTTTGTTATGTGTGTGATCTCATTACTTTTTCAAGTTCCATTACAAAATTATTTGCTAAAATATAATATTTTTATCAAAGTTGATTTAAATTCTATGGTATTAGCAGTAACAATATAGGATGTAAAATATCTAGACCCGGATTCATGTACATCCTGGGTATAGGTGGTATAACCATGGTATAACGACGGTATAAGGACTGGACCCCAATTCTTGAGTTCGTGGGAGATGAGTTGAAAACGCAATTTGAAAACGAAGTCGTTTTCGTTTTCGAAGGAATTGGTATTCTTGAACGGTATCGTGGAAAACGTCATGGGTTGTGAGTTGAAAGCATTGATATTAAACCCCTATACTGTTATATAGGATGTCTATGGTTGAAAGAGTATCACGAAATCCAAACACTTTAAAAAGATTTGCGTATAGCAAAGAGCTCGAAAAAGTTCTATATTTATTCTAGATGGCAGTGCCTTCATAAACGCGGGCCAATCGAAAGACAAGTTGTATGAAATGATTTGATTGTTGCAATTATGTAAACAAACAGTTGAGCAAGTTCATATCAAAACAATGTTGTGCTGGCATAGGGTTGGCTAGGCTTGTCAAACATGTAATGTAAGTATGAATTTTACTAGTCCTATAGCCAAATGGAACTTTAGACCTACACTGTTGTATTATAAATAATTTTCTACATCTGGGCCTAGGCCAGGGACGGTTTCTGATTTGTTTTATGAGAGTATAATGACACCTTTTCTCGTTCCACACAAAGAAGAAAATTTGTAAATGTCCGCCATTTGTTTACGTATCGCACTTTCCCGCCTAACTCTGCTTATACCGTCAACAAGTGTCAAGTAACTATGGTTACTTGTTGATTATATGCCAAGTGTTTAAGGCTTATTTTAAAACCTTTATTTGGAAGCCTTCCAACAAACTTTTTCAACTTTTTTTTCAAAAGAGACTATCATTCTATAACCTAAAGTCCATGTAAAATATGAACATTGTAGCCCCACCCGTCTGGTCAGAATCGCGGGCCGACGTATTAGATGTTAGCAGTAGCTAGCAGTAGCTAGCAGTAGCTAGCAGTAGCTAACATCCTTAAAGTGATTTTGAGCATGTTTGAAGACATTTTTTCACCAAGAAGGAATGGTCGTACCCCAATAAATTTGGCATGTGTTGTCAGGTACCTAAATCCCCTCGATTGTGTTAGTTTTCAAGTTCACATCACGTTACATGACGGCTGGGTATAACACCTCGAATCACCCCAACTCTGCTTGGTGTATAAGGTGCTTGAGTGTGTAGCGCACGCGGCTTGGCTGCGGCGCCCTAACGGGCACCTAGATAGAGGTGCGTATATATAGCAATTTCAAGTGTCATTTTATAGCGTTTTGTATCACCTATTTTTTGGCTAATTTCAAAACCTTGTGTATGAACTATTTTCAGATTTTTAATTTTTAATTTGCTCATCAAGGTTGAATTAATATCAAATGAATAAATATGTGTATAAACAAATTAGAGATACTATTGGAAATAAAATAAAATTGGACTTGAAAACCTTAGTTTTAAGAAGCATCTATTCACAAAACGCTATTTTCACGTACCATTTTTTTGAACAAAAGTGTCTTTATCCAGTAGAAAAAAACATGACAAAAGTCGACTTTATTTTCAAAACTTGCTTTTTCCATGCATCATTCTCTTTCAAAACGGGCCATATCCACAACAGCCAATCAGGCATCAGCTACGACCTTTATTTGATTTAGTTTCGGCGGTTGAGGTCATTGCACCTAGGAGGGAAGCTGTTAATAGTTGCCCGAACTAGGACGTTGGATTAAACTAGCGGTAGAACACAATATTAGCATTCACTCTTCAATTTTCTGCCGGCGTAGAGAAAAAAGAAAAAGTCTAGAAAAGAAACAAAGAGGAATTAATCGAATTTTCCGATATAACGCACGTAATCCACTCAAATTAAAGGGTAAAATTAATCTATCATGAAGTAATCAAAATTAATATCGTAGAAGGTAATGCTTTCCTAGATATACCAGCCTATTTGCGTGAAATTGAAATGCTATATCCTTCGGTCACGGAATGGAGGGTGATACAAGGTCATGACGTCATGGATGTTCCAGACACAACCCTTGCTCACGATAACGGGACTTATCCAAGGTTGGTCTCTACAACCTCAGATCATAGCCATCGCGTTTATTATTTGTGCTTGGTGATTTTAGTAACAAATTATAGATTGCGATAAAATTCACTTGAAGTATATTCACGATATTCACATTCACATTCACATTCACACGACAAGGTCTAGCCGAGATGAATTTACACTCGTGCCTCTGAAATAGGACTCGTTTAATTCGCATAAATGACGATGTAATTTCATTTAAAATTTCTCTCTCGCTAGTCGCTAGCATCAAGTACAAATTATAAGTTACTGTATTGCAAACTTGCGTTGATATTCGTGCGAAGCTAGAACCGTTGACAGATGAATTAATTAGAGTCAAGCCATACAATTCGAACAGCATATCCGAGATCCCCCCACCCCCCTCCCTACCCGATTCTATTATCTATTTTCTAATTACCTCGGATTCTAGAGCGAGGTATATGCCCAACAATTACCATCCGCGTTCCCAATTACTCTCATCGACTTTTGGAATTAATTAGTGTAATCCCTTCATGTCATGGGTACAGTCTGGTTTGTGCTCAGAGGACTTCGGCTGTCTAGGCCTTTGCCTAGGCTCTAACTTTATGAGGTGGGGGTCAGAATAGTTGGATGAGCGTAGCGAGCGAAGCGAAGATTCCATTCTACTACACTAGAGAAAAAAATCCGGAATGTTTTTTTTTTTGTTTTTTTTTGTTTTTTTTATGTATTTTTGTCTGTTTGTCCGCACGATTCCGGCTAAACCGATACTCCGATTGCGATGAAATTTTATGGAGGCCTTCGAAATCTCTGAACTTAAAACTGCCACGTTTTTTAGCGCAATCGGAAAATTATTTCTCATGAAAATCGCAATTTTACGATTTTTTTGGATTTCAACAAAATTCTTCGATTTATAACACCTAGGCCTACATGCTTTGTCCGATTGTAATAATTTTTTCACATAACCTTAATTTTATGAATTGATATATTCGTGTGAAATTTGAGCGTTATCGAAAGAAATTTCTTTAAAAAATCACAATTTTACTACTTTTTTCGATTTTTTAAATTTCTTTGGCTTATAGCACCTACATGCTCTATCCGATCGTAATGATTTTTTCACAGAACCTTTATTTTATATTCGTGTGAAATTTGAGCACAATCAAACAATTATTTCTTATGAAAATCGAAAATTTTACGATTTTTTTCTTAAAAAAAAATACGATTGATTAAAAAAAAATAAAAATAAAAGTTTATTTTTTATTTTATCTAAATTAATTTTAAAAAAAAATTTCAACTTGGTAATGAATTTTTCACAGAACAACAGAAAATCCGTATAACATTTGGCAACTCAATGCACCAATTACGCTCATCCAACATCGCGGCGGGACTAAAGCGTTTTCCTAGTATGAAACCAATGTGCTGGGGCTCAAATTCCACATAAGATTGATAATTTTAATTGTCCTCTATTCTTATCGATCACTTCTTATCGTGTTGCTAAGGTTTATTTCATTTATAGAGACGTTTAGCAACAAATACGTTCGTAGGAAGGACAGATGGTATTGGAGATGGCTTCGTCAGATTTAATGAAGATTTTTTTGACATTATGCACTCCATTTGGCTAGAACAAAACATTGCAATGAAACCGGGTTCATGCAATAATAACCAATTTTAAATTTAAATTGGAAACGTGCAGTATTTTTGTGCGTATGCATGGCAGTTTGGTTTTATTTATTAATTCTGCCAACTGACGTACACATGGTGTAGGTGTGGCACACACAACTTACAACACAGATAGAAAAAGGTCCGATGTTACAAATAATCCTACAAATAACAGTTAAAAATACAATATAAATTATCACATGGAAGACGAGTCGAAGAAGACAAAGAGGGACAATACACTGAAATGTATTCCACGATTACAAAACAAGTATTCGTAACGCAGTTGTGTCTGGTCGAACTAATCATCGTTTCTAATAGGCCTAGCTAAAACTAAATGTAAATGAAAATGTTGTAATTAAACGTGTTTATGAATAATATGCATTTATATCATTTCGGCGCAGTAATCTTCGGCTGGATAAAATATATATTCACGCCTTCAAAATGGTGTCCCAATTTCGAAAACACTTTCAACGGTAACTCTCCTAATAAAAATGGTTATTATTAAATTTTCATTTAAACAATGTTTTGGCCAAACTATAGTGGTTTGCTTAAGCTTACTAGATTTAACGATAGCGCATTATTTTTAATGGTATTACACGATTTACTACATGTTGTTTGGCTAAAATACTTGAGAAACACATGGTTGCATATTATACCATTGCATCTCAACTTTGTGTGTTGACTTAACGAACATAATATCCAAGTTAATGAGTAAAGTTATGAGCTCCATAAACTTTATAGATGAGGACGATAGTTTGTTTACTTTATCGCTTCTTGTGCTGAAGTAAGTAAGATATTGGTAAACATTAAACAGAAACAAAACTCGAAGCTCCAATGATTCACGTTCTAGCCGCAGATAAATTCGATTTATTTTCTAATCGATGTACTCATATTTATTTGTTTATTAAGTGAGCAATAATATGTATTACGATCAATAAGTTTGCAAATAATTCGATAGCCGGTAATAAGCAATGCATAAATAAATTAGTAATAATAATTAACACTTAGCGTCGTCGGATGACCAACATGCATTGCACCACACAATATCAACCGTGAAATGTGAAATATACTTGTTTTAAATATTTATTTGTATAATGTGAGTTCTAAGATTTTGTTAACTTTGCTTTGAAGTCACGTTGAAGTGAAAGAGAAGTTGTTTAATGACTAGAATACCTTGAATTTACACGCTTCTATGTGATTCTGTTCTAAATTATTCACAACATTTTTGTGAGAAATAGAGCTAACGCTCCCCCCCACCTGAGCATTAGTTTGGAAATGGGGACGGATTAAAAAGTCAAATTAACTTGTTTGTTGTTTCACTAGTAATAATGTGTTCCTGCATGACATTTGTTAGTATACAATACAATAACAAGAGTGTGTGTTATCAAACGTGAAACGACCCCATTAAAAAGTTAAGCTTGAGTGCCTTTTGTTGAGTGCCCTTGATCGCGCCTGAAAACACTGTTAATGAGAGGGGGATCACCCCCAATAACGTTGCTCCAAGGGCGGCTCAAAGGACTGAGGCTCCACTAATGAATGTACGAGACAAAGCAATATCCGACCAGCTTCAAGCTCAATGTGCCTTGTTGACAAACAAGTCATTCAACTATCTACATCATTTCTTCTGTTTGTAATTCACTTCCAATTCGATTATGATCATAAAATAAAATAAATATATTCGTATTTATACCCACTCAGTCACATCACTGTTATTCAGTGGGGTACATTAAAATTAAAGCATAACCAAGCCAATGCTGTAGGCGCCGACACCATCGATGAGAGAACAATGGCCAACTAGACATCGGCAAACATAAACACCGATCGATCAAGCTGGACACGATTCCACCAGCGGACAGCGCCAGAATCAACAAAGCTGATTCGGAACAACTTTTGAATTTATTATTTGCCTCGTTGCTAGGACGGCTCCAAAGTCACCGTTTACACATTTCCAAATAAATTAATTGGTGTGAGTAAAATTACTTTTCGCCATCGAATATGTTCACGTTTTATGCTCGATAGATTATTATGTATCTCTGGCTTCGGCCCCCTTCGACTTTCTTAGACATACTTGGTTTGTTTCAAGATCACGTCCTTTGTTATTCTATAAATATTTAGAATCTCGTTTTGCCTCGCCGCGAGAAATGGTTTGAAAATCAAAATTCATTCATTCATTCAATTCTCCACAAGCAGAAACCCCTACATTCATTCATTCGTTCAATTCTACACAAGCAGAAACCCCTACATAGAAACTAGAAAGCGACGTCCATGTTTGATATCCTTTTAGTTTTCGTTCACAGTTTTGTATTGTATGAAACAAATATAAACTAAAAGTAATAAATCGTAAAACAGTAATGTATAATAAAACTAATTTCCTGGATCTATTGCCATGTACTGTAATGTGAAGGCAGATAAATGGCAGCGATTTCATAAATCTTCGAAACCCATATTTTTAATCTGTACCAATTTGTTACAAAGTATGATAAATTGGGTTGTTTTTACAAGAAAATAAACGGGATCAATTATTCATCATAAGTCAGAAAATGTTGCGCTATTTTTCGATAATTTATTATTCAATTGCCATTGTGTTCATGTACCTCCCGTTTTGAGTTATGATTTCGCTGAATAATCTGTCTGTAGACGTTTATGAACTATACTGCCGTCACATAAAATTAATTGCTCGCTAAATGTAGTGATGTAATGGTTTTCATCTCGGTTCAGCTGTATGTGTTGTATAGTACACCCTTGTGTATAGATCACCCCATTCAACGATGATCTTGCCCGTGAGCTGTTTCAGTAATGTCTCAAAACAACACTGTCTTTCGATGACCTTTTAATGTCACTTGCGGTTGCTTGAACTGACGTCACAGACAGGAACTAGAATAGTCATTTGTTTCAAACATTCCGTATTGTATGTTGCGAATAGGAGTGAACTTTTATTCCTGATACGCTCATTTCAACATAGGTCTTTAAAGCACTTGTCAAGTTTCACACTATAAAATATATGATTTTAAGTAAACCCTGCCCACTCAGTAAAAAAGGTTTTTGAGATTTATATTGTTTCGTTATCTAGGATGGCTTAAACTGACCGTTTATTTTTACATTACTATCATAATAATATTATAGATAAGCTAATTTCAGAAGCTACAAAACACCTGCCCGAAATGGGATTCAATTTCAATATCCATTTAAATTTTATTATGACAAATTGTACATTTCATGTTACAACAAAAACAAAGTTTTAGTGCCTTTAACTAATATAAAATCAAGTTTACTAATACTAAGATAATGATTGTCAAAAATTGTGATTATATAGAAAAACATAATAATTGTAACAAATTTTAAATAATAATATTTGAAAAGTAATAAAATAAGGTTCATTTCATTATACAGTCAATCAATAATATCAAGTAACCCTTATAAAGTCGAACTCTGTCCTTCAGCGAAGGGATAAACTTCAAGGATAGTGTTGTTTCTCTTGAGTTCGAAATCAACAAGCGTGCGTTCAAGAAATAAAATCATGTGATTGGATCTTTCATATGAATAAAACATTTCTGACCGACAGGCCGGGTTGGACTTGGACATGGCTCGTCATTATTCTGAGACGTCTGGGGATGAAGAGGGTGCCGGGCTATTTCTAGTCGATCGTGTTGGGTGGAGGGGTGAGGGGGGCATGCCTATGTTTAGCATCGAGAGCTGTGGCCAGCTTGATTGATTCATTGGGGACCGGACTGGACGCGATGTCCAGGTAACAAGGGTAATCTAGATGCGAACACGCGGCATTGGGATTTCAAAATATTTAATTTTGACCAACATTTATTTTTTCTAACTCCTATACGTACAACCAAACCTTACACACTCAAAAGAACTGATATTTAAAAGAAGGGCTGTTGTTAACGTGGTTTTGAAACGACTATTTGTTAAAACATCTTATATTTTTAGAAGGAACCCTATAGTATTATTATTAAGCCTTTATTTGCAACAGAACATACATTCCACTAGCGCAAATTTAATATATACGACACTAAACAAACATATACATGTAAAATTAACAGTTATAGCTTTTGCCAGAAACACAGATACACAGACAGATAACCAGATAGTTTTCTGCGTCCTTCCATTATATTTTCATCTCACGGTAGACGAGCATTTTATATTATCTAGTAAAAGTATGACAAAAATCAACTGAACCCAAAACAAATTGCAACTGTAAACTGTACATATTAACACTATCTTCAGAAATATTACACATACGAAATGCCAAAAATCCGCTGAAATCTGCAAGGGGTGGGTTTAAGATAATTATCTTTTGATCATGTCTGAATTGATTAACTATTTCCATAAAAATAATTTTACTGTCACGTGCTAGGCATAAAACGATAGCATAGTATAGCTATCGTTTTAGCTATAATTTTATAACAATCACGAAGTAATATTTAATCAAAGAGTTTATTATTAACACGTGATTAAGAGCTCACTGTCAGAACTTCTTTGACAGCTTGCGGATTTTAACGGATGTTGGATAATGTTAAAATAAGTTTTCCTGGAGAGAATGTAAAACCTACTCAACAATTTGGTTTTGGGTCAAACACAATTTTGACTATGATGAATAAGTGCGTTCCCTTTAAAATTTGAAGTACCTACCGGTATATATAAAAATAACACGAGTTGTAATAGTTAAATAAAATGCTTCCTTTGGTGGAGCAAATATTATTGGGAAAACATATCACAGTGATAACTGAGAATCAAGGCTAACACCTGATTCAACTCTTAAGGCGGTATAAGCCGTGGGACATGACGTGTTGATTGAACATCTGTTTTATGACTGGAAATGCTGAAAAATAATACAATGTATACGTTATTATTTTATTTTATTTGTGGCCACATTACAACAGGACAAATGTCCCACAAGTGCAATTTACCAAACCATACCAATACAAACATAACTCAAAAATAGAATATATTATTAGTTACATAAAAATGACTATAAAAATTATGTAAACACGAATGTATGTGTGTGGTGTTGTATGTATGTATGTTTGAGTGAATGATTGTGTGAGTGTGTAAAGTGTAAATATGAATTGTATGTGAGTGCACGATCTAACTGTAGACATTAGTGAAGTTGATTATGTTATTTCGTTTAGTTGCTTTCGAAAGTTATGTATTATAACTCACAGCATGTATCTCCTTCAAATCTAACATTAAGCTTGTATTCCATTAGATTAATGAACATTAAAAATGTATATTATGTACTCTATATTATAATAAATAATGTTCTCTAATTTTTAGTACATCAACAAATGTAAAATAAGACTCTTATCTTCTTCTCATGACTACGGTTGCATGAAAGATAATGCCTATCTGGCCTAAATTCGCTTATTTCACGGTTATCCTGTTCAAATTATTATAACAACGAGAATTTCACAAAGGAGGACAGTATATAAAAGTAGAATTATACAGTAGCACACAAAATAATAAACAGTTAACGAAATTCAAAATAAATATTTAACGGGGTCGATAATATTATAGAAAAACTTACATTAGCAAATAAATATATTTTTTTTAAATTAAAATTATTGAAAATGAAATCAATTTAAAATATAACTGTGAAGAAAACTTACAGTAAAAGAAAAAAATAGAGAAAATACTTAAAAACTCATTTCAAATTTAATTTTGTATATTACTTGTAAAAAGTTACCAGCAAGTCTCAGAAAGTGAAAAAAATGAACCGTCAAGAACAGACCTTGTATGGCTTTCAAGCAAGAGAACGACTTTATTGCCATCGTCGCGTACTCATCCCTACTATTTACTGGAATCTTGCTACCGAGTAGAGTTCCTATTTGAACTGAGCTATTTGGCTGGAGGACGCAATAAATATTCGTTGAAGTAGGGCAGAGCATATCGTATATTGGCAGACTTTTCCAAGGAGCATTTCACTTTATTAGCGAGTCTTTGACCAGCCGGGGCAGTATGCGGTCAGCCCTTCTCGTAAACGCGTAATGACGGGAGTTATTAGTATACGGTCTGGAGCAACCATTTCGAAACGATATTCAACATTGTGAAGTCCGTAGTATACGGTAGAAAAGTTCAAGGCCACAAAAGTTTATATCGGTATAGTTCAAACAACATATTTTGTATTATATTTTTTATTCTCTATGGAATGTGGTTAAATTACCTAAATCAATTCTTGATCTCGTTTTGACACTTGAGTTTACCAAGTTTGTTTATAAGATATACAATTTTCTTATATATTATATTATATTATTATGCGAAGTCGCGACCAAATATCGATGGTCATTAAAATCCCACCATTGATCACTTTGGCAAATGTCATTTAGGAGCCCTTCTGCGGGAGAAGGGGCAAGAGGAGGGGGCTGGGCAATCCTACCCCAGTCTCTCAAAATCTTTTTAGCAACTTTCCTACAAAATGTCTTAGGTGTATAACTTTCCTAGATTACTCTCAAAGGTTTGAGGTGGTATTTTATTGTGTAGTACTGAAATAACGGTTTATGGCTATTATTTCCTTCAGTCTCAGATTTAACTATCTGATATCAGCTAATGGCCAGCACGCAAGACGCACAGCCACAAGACGGACTGTTTATGAGAAGGCCAGGATATGATGTTTTTGACCGGGTGTAGGGGTAATCAATGGAGAGATGGCTTAACCAGCACTTACTCAACCCTTAAAGGTCAGTGGTTTACATATTTACCATTACTTATGAAAATCTACACAATTAAATCTGCCAGTTTTTCATTTATCCCGGATAAAAAGTTGCTTTGTTTAATTCGAAATTGATAGAATTTTTCTCCGCTAAATTCTACTGATTAGAAGGATTTTTGTAATGGTTCAAAAATCATATTATGTATAAAAACAGTAAAATACACAAATACCAGGATATTTTGTTTGGCTGTATAAAAGTTCAATTTCAACACGACTTTTAAAAATTGCAAAAAAAACTTATTTTAAAAAAATATACTCATGTTTTGATTTCTTTTCAATTTTGATATCAATTTGGAATCCAAAATCTTTATGTCTCTAAAAGATGAAGGAAATATATATTAAAAAAGTACTAATAAAAAAATCACAAATTTCAAATTTTTAAGATGGAAAGTAAAATTTGTGTCTCAGACTATTTCCCTATAATGTGGCTTACCACATTTTTCATTTTAAATTAGAAGGTAGTCAAGGTTTGTGGACTTTTTTTTGTGTTCACTTTGTATGTTCAATGTGTTTCATTGATTACTGTTTCAACTTAAGAATACATAGTGTTGTCATCGAGCAAGTTGGTGGTGGCATGAAGATGTGAACCTATTGCATTATCTATAGTTGTCAGGGTAAAACAAATTGAACCCAACCTACAAAAATATGCCGGTGTACTTCATTCTTTACAATGCGTACATTTATTATGTTTTTATTTTTTGAATTTGGTTTGGTTTGACTTCATTTAAGAGTCAGGCCTTGTTGCCCCCGTCGTGTTATTTACCAACGTGATGTGACGGGACGTGGCATGGGCGCGACTTCGGTGGGGGTGGTGGTGGGGGTGAATGGGGGGAGGAGGGGGTAATCTCATACAGGTTCGAGCAAAGTGCTTTTAGAGCCTCATATTGGATGAGCAATAGATACTTTGAACAGGACCTCATGTAACCTGTATATTGATTTTCCGAGAGGTCTTTAAGAGTCGAGAAACCAGACTATAGAGCACATCAAAGAGTGAACTAGAAAAGTGATCTAGTTTTTGAAACCTGTGGTCCCGTAGTATATTGTATTTAATTTAATATATTCTCTTTAGTTATTTTAAAGTGAGTAACAAACAAGGACAATAAATACAACAACATTTCATTAAAAAGTAGTACAATAAATAAAACGAAAGTTATTTATTAAATTAAATGCAATTGATAGGCCTACTCCGAATTCAAGTCGTGCGATGCACAAATGGAAAAATAGGACAAAATAAAAATTTCAGTAAGAACGAGAATAGATAAACAAGGGGAAAAAAATGATTTGGTATGTAGGTATGACGATCCCAGCTGACCAACTCATATTATACGAATTGAAATAAATCAGATACCAGGAATAATGGAGAAAGAACTCAGAATAAAATTTCAGAATTAAAAATCATTTAATTTTTCTTATGTAGATACTCGATTCACATAACCGTAAATTCTCAATTGTACAATTTCTTTAAAATTAAATCAACTACAAATTATTCGGAAACTAATCACGAGACATTCTCTTTCAGATGATGCCATTGCCATCCAAACAATGTTTAGGTCCGAACATAACAAGGATGTGAAATGTGAATGATTATATAAATGATAAATGTGTGTAGGTTTAGATTACACAATACTAAATATAAATTAAGCAAAACATAATACTAACAACGAACAAAAAACATAATAGTATAATTATTTCCCTAATGATCTGTAACATCAATAATTTATTTTTGGTACCTCGACTATCTTCTCCTTCCCCCATCCACGTCCCCATCGAAGCGTCTCTAGCTGAATCTGGTAACCGAGATATCGAGAAAGAAGGGCAAAAGAAAAAAGGAGTAGTCTAGACTTCTTCATCGAACTAGAAACTCGAGAGAAGTTCGATAAGAGATGTTCTCTGATCTGAAGAGCGATTGGGTGTCCGCCATTGGTCTACCGATAGCTTGGAAAACTCAGTTACATCTGCTAGTCTGCGGTGAAAGCTTGAGATAATGTACAAGTTTCCCTGCACTTCCATTTGCAACGTTAGAGCAACACCCTGCTACAATAACATCCTTATACTACTACACTCAATCCTAAAAAAAAAAAAAAAACGTAGTTGCAATGATCAGTGACGCAAAGTAGAAAGTACTTCGATAGCAGCCAGTACAACAATGCACTGCCTTCTAGATATTTCAACTATAGCCTCCTCTTTCCCTGTCTCTCCATGCAACAAGTGTTGATAGTTGTCCTGTTATTCGCACAGTACCTGATTTTATAATAAAGAACTCTTAGATATCTCAAAAGTTGGTAAAACGTATTCGATAACGACAAAATATATCGCTCTGGGGTTTTGCGCTATAGAACACTCTTCCTGTGACCCATTATGGAGAATGACAAAGACAACTATAGCGCTCTTATTAAACTAGTAAGCTACAATAATTGATTAACTGCACATAAATGCTGGTTAAAAATATTACACATAAATGATGATCAAAGAAGTTGCTTTGCTTACTCTAAGCAGAATAATGTTCCTGTTAATTGTGAGTCAGTTGTTATAGTATTGATGCAGATACAGAAATTATTAGTAAATGAATTGCATATGAATCAGCAGAAGTAAATTTCATTTTTGTGCAACCGATTTTTATTATGCATCTATATATGAAGAGGTTGCTTATACAGAAATTTGCAAATGCAAAACATGTAAAGAAATGACCTTATATAGTCTTACAATACAATATGGACCGTTGGTCTGGTATGGAAGATGCTTATATTTATTAAGACGTTTTATGGGTCTAAGTTTACGTACCCAAAGTAAATGCAAATGTTAAATACAAGCATATTTTGCAAGGGGGTTGATCGTGGCGAACACGTGGCGGGGGGGGGGGGGGGGGGTGGATCTGGAGGAATCATAGGTAATCAAAAAAACATTGATGTTCTCTTCATCTGCAACTAGGGCGCCGTCCAGAGTATGGCTCATAGAAGCAAAGTGATGGCATGGTTGAGACTTGTCAATTATCGGAAATCCATCCCAATAACAAATTCGCATAAAAAGTATTGATTCGAGGAAGGAAGGAACATTTATTATGCCATAAAGTAATGTGCCAGGGACGCCCATCTACATCATATCCTGAACACTCTGCTGTCAGAGAGTTTATTTGAGTAGGAAGAGAGAGAGAAGAGAGAGACTGAATTCATGTAACAGGCGAGGCAAAGGGTCTTACAGTATTAAAAGGGTGTAAACGGGAGGCATCACAGCGTCGCGACGCTCACGTCAGAATATGGGTGGGGCGCCGAAAGTTAATCCACGGTAACCTTTTGTGGAGATAAACCTGTAATATGGCAGTAACATTCTATGGAGGGGATCTTCCTAGTAATACAGATTTTCGCTCCATGTATACAACTTAAACCATCGTAAATCCATTGCTCTATTAAGCCAATAGACGCGCTATATTTACTCAGCGCTTGAGATTTACTTAGTCATCAGCAATTCCCTTGGAAGGAATCAAATTAAATTTGTGTAGGACACCTTACGAAACGTTTTTTTCTGTATTATTTAAATGTACAATTCAGATTGTACATTATTGTACATTCAACACAATACTTGAAATTGTTACTTATACTTTTCATTACTTACTTCTTACTACTTACCAACTACCACTTGATACATAAAACTTTCCACTTTCCACTTACCACTAATTAGTAAGTGCTATTCGTTATACAATATTACAATTCAGCGGGGCCCCTAATTTTACAGTGGACCTCCTTACTCCTTCTATCCAGCACTCTAAGTAATATTCTCTCGCTTGTAAAATCACGCCGAAGTCAGAGTCGTGGGGTGTACTTCACACCGCTCACTCTCGTCTCCTCACCACGCGACATCCAGATCCTTGGCAGCCGCTGCACGCGATAATCTCAACCTTCACCTCCGAGGCGGGAAGTTATTCACTCCGTTCGTTCCAGGAAGTGGCGAATCTAAGGAAATAATTATGAATAATATTATACCTGTGGGT
This sequence comes from Sweltsa coloradensis, assembly GCA_024449915.1. Taxonomy (NCBI): domain Eukaryota; kingdom Metazoa; phylum Arthropoda; class Insecta; order Plecoptera; family Chloroperlidae; genus Sweltsa; species Sweltsa coloradensis. Next base: position 631,793 of record JAMZAV010000090.1, read on the forward strand.
TGCGAAATAAAAAAAGATTTGCGAGATTTACAACCTTGCCTTACTCATTACCTATCGATTTACTGACACGGTCACAAAGAGCACGTAAGATTGAGATAGAGATTAAGTGGAAACTCCATCATTAACCTTGCTCTATTAATGCATGTCAGAGTAAAACTGTCAACCCTTTTTATTTATTGTAATTTATATGTAAAAGGATTGAAAATCGGTCCTGATCCACAAAACTTGTTAAATACTTTTTAAGTCACTAAGTTTCTCAGATTTTGATTGATGATTGATTGGATATTGCTTAACGTCTCATATTAATGCACTTTGACTATTCGGCTTCGTTCAAAAGTGCAATGAGTGAATAATGAGTTTAAATAATAATTTCAGTCTTACTTGAAGTTTGACCTCGACGGTGTCACAGTCATATTTTTAGATTGTTGTATAATCATCCTGCTGTAAATTTGTAAATTGGCATTGTTTATTGTTCGTAGGAACTTTTATCTAACGTTATACCTCGGGTTTTGCACTATACTGACATCAAATGTGCAAAGAACGAAATAAAATAATATTCAATATAGAGCGAAATAGTGACAGTGACATGCAATAGAAATAAGGCCTTCATACCTTTATTGCATTTGACAAAGAGGGATGAGGAAGGGCATGACCACTCCAAAATATTAAATGCGTAACAGTTATATCCTCATTTAACTAGGTTTCAAATTTCACAGTCAATTTTAGTCACATCTGTTTGTAGTTTTACATATCTGTGTGAACATGAATTAAGATACCTATCGTTACACTTATCCATAAATTGTCAGTAGAAAATATTTACAAAATTAATTACATTTTCTAAAATTTGAATCTTTCAAATTATCAAAAACACCCAAACAATGACATATATTCTGACGATGTTCAAAATGTGCTTATACATAATATCTCCATTATTATCATCTTTACGAAGTTTTATTCAGGCAGTCCGGATTAGTGGAGGAACCTATGTGACTGTCAAGGTTACACCGTCCTTTCGGATGGGATGTAAAGCCGTTGGTCCCCTTGGTACATTTCGAAAGGAGAAGGCTACGTGCCGGTACCTGGCTTCCCCTCCTCCCTTCTCCTTCTCCATCATCATCATACATCACTGATCAATGGTCACTTTCAAATGGCGGAAAATGCTGTATGTGGCTAATTCATAAAATAAAGTAAATAAATAAATATTATGTAATGATGTATGGCTGCAGTCGAAAGAACGCGGCGAACATCAAATCATTCCTACTCCCTCTCACCGCCAACATGTGAACCCCCCCTCTCTGACCATGCACGTACCCTGCCAACACACGTCACGCGCCCGGACCACGTGGCACAATGATGACGTACTCGTGATCTTGCTCTTGCCAACATGTGAACCCCCCTCTGACCATGCACGTACCCTGCCTAACACACGTCACGCGCCCGGACCACGTGGCACAACGATGACGTACTCGTGATCTTGCTCTTGCTTCGAGATCTCATCTTCGTGAAAGCCTTCTCTAATTTACATGAGAGCTTGAGTCTGGCTATCGATTCCAGTTTGTGTAAGACTCGAGTTGATGAAGGGGAAAACAGAAGAGAGAGTTTTCTACCGGCGAACTGAAAGGGTTTCACTAAAGTTAATTTCTTGCTGCATAGACACGTTGTCTAGCTTAGACCTTCTGCCCCTGGAGCATTGATCTTAATTTAGATTTGCCATGCGAGCCATGTGTAACTAAGATAACATCAAATTATAGGAATGTATTTTAGTAATAATCGTTAAAGCTTTGGTTCGCCAACTGACAGATTATACTAAAAATTCAAGAAAATGTCTGAAAGGCGGATGATAAAAAAAGAGGGACTTGCTAAAATCGCAAAATATTATTTAAAATAATTTCGGGCTGGACATAAGGCCCCTGGCACTGGCAGCCATAGTATGAAAATTTTAAGACATAAGTGAACACAATAAATCAAGAGCCAATTTATTTTTAGCAGAGATGTTTTAATTATTGTTTTATTAACAAATTAACCTTAGTCTTCCACGCTAATGGTTTTCTGAAATAGTTTCTGAAATAACGTTGAGGCACGATTTGTTGTCCGCCGGGGCAAAAATCGTATCCTAAACATAATTTCAGAAAACCATTTCCCTGATACTTAGGTGGAAGAAAGTTTTCTAAAATGATATCAAACAAATTGGTCTCAAAATTAAATTGTTCACTTCGCACAATGTGTCCATTAATATCTAAAATGTTTTATATTATGGCTGTCAGGGAGGTTATGTCCAACCCAAAAACGTTAAACAATATTTTGCTGTTAAATAAAATTCTCCTTTTCATAGTTCACTAGCCATGTTTCTTGTACTTTCAAAATATCTTTACGATAGCGATATAGCCTAAATTTACAGCTATATCGCTACTATTATCACTTATCACGAACAGTGTTGGTATGTTGAAAGATACGTAATCAACAATTAGTAAAATGTCGGATTGATAACTACTATCAGTGATTGGTATGCATATAATTAAATTTCCGCTGAATACACTACATGAATTACATAATTATTTTCCAGCACGATTATTAGCTAAAAGCAAACGATATATAAATGTAACTTTTATATAGTGTATTAATATAAAATGGGATGTAGGCTTATCAACTTTGAGGAACCTGTGTGCAAACGCAATCTATATTTCTATCCTCCTATGATATTTCCTATGAGCGACAGAGATCACAACACAAATTTTACACGTGTCGTTTTATTTGTGTATCGCTTCCCCGACAGTTATTTTACACGTAAACTACTAATAGCATTGAGAGAAGGTTCTATATACTCAATGCTCATAGTCATCATTTTGTTTAATTCTAATTACTTTCAACCATCAACATAACACTTTTTAGATTTGATTTTTAAAATATCACCAAAATAATATGTTAGACATTCCATACATATTTAGAGCCGCGACATTTAAGCGTTCCCTTTTACATTCACGCGTGGATGTTAGTTCTAACGATACGTGCAGGTTAGTAGTCATGAGATGACAAAATGCTCACGACATTCATAACTCTAAAATCCAGGAACGAGGGGAGCGTGGTTTACAGATGAACACAAAATATGATGTATGAGAAGATTAATTTTCTTCTGATCCTAACTGAGTCATAACTGTTGATGAAGATTAATTGTTCCGAAATGTACGTGACTATAAATTCTTAACTCTAAAAAATGTGAATATAAAAACTAATCTTTGAATAGAATTCAATGCCAACTCGTATAAAATCATTCCATACGACTCACTCATCTGTACTGTTTTGACTAACTTCGACGAAGTAAGTCGTGCTAAGCTTCGTTACTATCCTCACATTAAACTAGGACTGGACAAAGTAAAGGATATTATTATATGTGGTAATATTTTTATATTAGGCCTATATCGAAATTTAAAAAAGAACTTAAAAAGCATGCTCAAATATTTATTTTACGTCAAAAACTAGAATGAGGAAAAGGATTTTTGGGAATGTCATACTTGTGCAAGATACCTACGAAAGTTCTTCAAATTTCGTTTCATAAGCTTAATTTTGCTAATGGTGCCGGATAGTCTATATTAAATTCACCTACAGTGTTGGCTCGAGCGCTAAGCGCTCGACTCTGATTCGGGAGGTCCCGGGTTCAAATCCCGTCGAAACCGGCAATCCTGACTGAAGGTTTTTTCCGAGGTTTTCCTCAGTCGTTAATGCAAATGCAAGGGATTGAGTCCTCATAATAATAGCCCTCGGACATCTCTTCACAATTTTCCTCTCCGCTTTGTACCTAGTTAGTCACAGAGGGTCACACCGGTTAAATCCGATGTGTATACCCTTCAGCGGGCATCCTACAGAAAAATATTTAATAAATATATTAAATTCTACCTGACTTTTACAAAATGGTGGAGGTGCCGGGTCATTCAACGCGAGTGTGAGAACAGTCATTGTTTTTCATTTTTGGCGATACTTTTTCAACTCTGTTTATAGCTCATTATTCATAGTAGGCATTCTAGTTTAATACAACTAATTTTGTTTAACCTTGGAATTTGTTTTGCTTAACTAATAGAATTTTGATATATCGACATCGCTATCGAAATTTTGGTGGGATATCGATAGTTGACTGAGATATCATAGTCCAGCCCTAAATTAATCTGCAAGCTTCTGATTTGCAACAGTATATTCGTGACTTTTTATGATTAAGCTCCACAATTTCTTGATACACGCAACGATATTGGAAAATTGCTGAGTCTTCTCTTTGAGTTTTTTCTTCGATTCTGTGCATGAGACTGTCTAAGAAACTTGATATGTGACATGCAATACTCATCGAGTTGGTAAATTTTCCAAGTGTAAAGATCTTAATGTCAAAAGTCAAGTTATTCTATCATCGTGGAAAAGTAACTTCAAAATGTATGTTCATAATATTAATATCACCAACTATACGAGCAGCGGAAATTAAGTTTAACATTTATTTTAATGATTCCTCAATGAAATATTCAACAATACGAAAGGGTCGAGTTAAATAATGTTTAGAACTTAAATTTTGAACGAAACTGACACGAAATGAGGGGACATGCAACCGGCATTCACAAGACTACTTCCCTTACAGTTACACCACGCCCTAAAAATTATCATAGCCTACTTTACTCACGCCTACACATCCAGAGTTTGTATAATCCATTTAACTGAGTGTAACATCCTTGGGTTATTTTCCGGTTGGTTTTGTGTGTGTTCCCCCCCCCCTCACCCCTCCCCGTCCCCACCACTAACCGAAATACATTTTTTTTGGTAAGTCGACGAACTTTGAGTAAACTATACTGTTGATCATAGATATGAGCCGAGAGTTCCGTGTTTAAAAGTTTTTAGTTACAATGTTCGTTCTGTGGCAAAGTAAGAATTATTAAGTGATTAATGTGAACTGATCAATCTCGCGTTACTATTATTTAGAAATCAACTCCCGAGCAGTACGTGGCGTGTATGTGTGCGTGGGATGCGTGCGCGTGATGCAATTCACGGAACGCAGTGACGTCAATGTAATTCCATTACCAAAATGGTAGTTTCGTGAAGTCGCACGATATACAGTTACAAATGTCGCTTACATGCTAGAGCCATTTCTGATAGAAAGTGATTACTTTAAACGAGTTAGAATATTTAGAAATGTATTTACACATTTTTGAAAGAACTATACTATTAAATATAATAACTTCGCATTTATTTATGTATTAATAATTAAATTACAGCCACACGCTCACATTTTACAATGAATCTTAAAATATAATACCATCCTTAAGTATATACACAACACAATAACGTACATGATCATCGACTAGCCCATTCATTATGGGTGTGACATGATTTGTATAGTGGCGAAATGAAGTAAGAAATTACCTATTTAAAAATTAATGATGACATGAAACTTGTTTAGTGCATTATTCTCGGCAAAAGTAAGAGAGACAGTTCAAAACAAAAGGCATTTCAACGGGGCACGCTCTGTCCATCTTTATCACATCCCTCAATCTTCTTCATGATATTACTATTAAATATGAGCTATAATATGAGGTAATGTCAGCTGGTTTATGAATGATTTGAGTATTTTCTTTTCGATTACACCACACCAGTAGTCATTTCAATCAGAATGCCTATATTTTAATTTTTGCTCATTATAACATTGAATTAGTAAGATTGAATTAAATATTAAAAACGTTGTTAATGAAGGCTTAAAACATACTCTAGGAATTAACTAATTACATATAACAAAAATGCCACCGTCTGCGTCATATAATCATTTACCGGTGATAGGTCTACCCTTGCAATCAATTGCTGATTTTGATTTGTACTTGGGACACAGATCACGCGCTTTATGACGATAAATTTCATATTAATTTTCGATCAAAAAAGAAGAAAATAACTTAAATCTCTTTACAGAGTGATGAGATTTCCATCCTATGTTTTTCTTAAAGGGGCTATTATCCCTTAAATTATTTTTTACTACATAAAATATATCTTGTAACTGTGATTTTATAAAAGTTTTTTTTGTTTTGCTTTTGATCACAAAATTTGCGAAAATTGGCGTTTTCTGGAATGTCATAAATCGGCTTTAACCTCCTTATTTTTTGTTCCACATATCTACTAGAACTTCGTATCAATCAAAAAGGGCCCTTTACAACATTGTGTCTTAAAACTTTGCACAAATATACACTCAAAAACGCAAAGATATGCATTCCAAAATCACACCCTTTCTTGATAATTAGCTAATTTAGACCGAACCACTTGCCCAAATTACAAAACAAAATATATTAGTTTTACGGAAAAGGCTGTCAAGTGCGCCAATAACGGCTTATATTTTTCTGGATCAAAATCCTCCAATGTCACGGGGCATAAAGATAGTCCCCATGTTATTTCTTAAGAGAGATTTTGTCGATGGGACCTAAATCGAAAATGATAAAGTTTGACAATTTTTTTTCGGGCCATAATGGTCTCAATAATTTTTCTCTTACTTTCTAAATTCATAACTATTTAGCCTTTATGAAATATATTTTTGAGTTTAGCAGGTGAATATCCCTTTAAAGTGACGAATTTATTCAAGTTACCTCTGATTTACATAGCTTATTCTCTGTTACGTTTACCACAAGCATTTGCAGAGTAACGAAAAGCCCCAATTATTAAAGTAAAGACTATTTTATGGTGATGACAATCAGTTTTTACGACCTACGTCGTTAATGTTAAGTCGTCACGTGTAAATACGTTAATCATGTGATTGATCGAGGTGATTGTCGACACGTAGAAGGGCCTACTTCCAGTATAATGGTTGCATCAAACACGTCTCGATCTTGGGTCCATTAACTTGGCTACACCACTTTGGAATTTGGAACCCAAAGTGGTGTCATATTATTGCACTATGTTTGCACCAATTTGCACCACTTACCTATTTTTACTGGGTTCATTAACTTTGCGTCAGTGAGGTGACTCTCACGTAAGAAACCCGTTAAAACACAGGGGGCGAGACCGGAACACGTCTCATTATGGATGGAGATTGTGGGAAAGGGTGAAGGGAAGGCCAGCTTAGGTGGAGAGTTAGTATAACAAAGTTGCGGAGAAAATACGCTGATTTAAGTGTGGGATGTAAAAGCAGGTCTGATCGAGGTAGCAAAGCCTCGAATAAGATAAAGCAACACTGTTTATAGCAAAGTGAGTTTGCAGCGTTGGTTTACAGCAATCTGGTAAAATCGAAATTCACGATTAAAATTTTTTTATTGGAAATTTTGCAAATTTTAAATGTTGTGTTTTCTAAACTCTCAACATTTTAGGATATTTAACTGCAAATAATAAAAGTGATATTAATCGAGTGAAATGTAAAACTATTACTCGAACTTTAATTATTCGAGCTTCACCCGTCTTCTAGAAATGCATTGACAATATAAGGTGTTACACAGTGTCTATATTTATAATGTTTTCAACTTCAAATAGTTCTTACAAAATACGACGAAGCAAATGGGCCTGTAGTAATTTGTATCACACTCGAACACAATCTGTGTGCAACCAATCATAGAAACAAAAACAATGGCCGCTAGTACGTGACGTCATGTATTCCACAATTAATAGACCCGGCACCTCCACCAAAGGGGTAATATTATTGTATTATTGCATTGTTTTGTTTACTTTGTGCAAAGCAAATGTGGGGTATAAATAAGTTAATTTTACAAAAATTCATTGCCAGCTTTATTACTTAAACGCATACTTGTCATCACTTGCTGGAAATAACAGAATTAAATACTTTTTACGTGTATAAGGGTACTTTGAAATCACGATCGTGGTAAAAAAAAAAAGCTTATAGTTATTCTTTAATAATTTTGTTTTTTATTTATTTACTTATTTATTTATTTATTTACTATCTATTTATTTATTGATGTAGTTATTTATTTATTAATAAATTAATTTATTTGGATTAAGGGTGCGTCAACCGTTAGGTGATAATGCGCCAATCTAGCCTACGGAATATGGGGAGGAAAATCCCATGCTGGTCTGAACTAAACATGGGTAGGTGGAGAAAAGAGGGGTTCTCACATCGTGGTCGCCATCGTATTTGTCATGGTCATCGTCGGGGAGGTCGTTAAGAGTAGGGTAGGGCCCAGGGGTCCCTGACTACGACCGCCAGAGCTCGCCTCTAGATTCGGGGATTAAAATACTCTCCGACATAGTTGATTTTTGCGAGCTGTACGTTAAATCTCTTGTATCGCCTTTTACGATTAGCAGGGCCATGCTCTGGGCCGAATTCTACCCCGGGTCCAGACGGGGGGATACTTGTTATAGTTGGGCTTACGTAGCTAGTTAATTTTAAGTGAAAATAAAATAAAACCATTTTTAAAGGTTTCCATCGGAGTTTATACCTTTTTTTCTGCTTCACCCATTAAAGTGTAATCGTTGGAATTATCTAACATAATAACAATACGCCAGTAGTTCGATCATACGTTATAAAAAGGAGACCTATAAATCACACATTATTAATAACAAATTAAGTACATGTGTTTGGATGTAGCCATTTTCTAAACGCTTCGCCCATTCCGATACACGAAGCGATTTCTTGTATACTTATGTCCGCTTTGACTAAAACTCGTTTCGAAAAACACCCATAGTAAGCTCTTCCGCATAGATCTCGACCAGGGCAACCTGGTTCAGTATTCCGAGTCTGTGGTCAAATGATGGCTGGCGATTGAGGTGTCGGACCAAGGTATTCCCAGATACTGAGGTGCTCTGCATAGCAAGCATCCAAGGGCGTGAAAGCGGTCGGAGGGCAGTTCTGGCTGTAAGCTATGTTCAGTTCAGTTCAGTCAGTTATGTGGATGACGCTGACAGGTAGGCATTTGAGGTGTCGGACCAGGAGCAATCCTGGACTAGAATCCGAGCAGATCTGACGAGAGTAGAGTAGACCTCATAGACAACTTCCCGAATGCAGCTCTTTAAGTGCTTGGGAATGGGAACTCCCAATCACGAAAAGACGCAGCGGAGGTGTCGAATCTGAGTCACTGGGTCCTGAATTCAGTGCCCTCGGAGCTAGTATCCGAGCCAGGGCCGGCCTCGGCTGGAGGTCGGGAACCAAGGAGGGTACTCCTCAGCCCAAAACCTTGAACTTTGTCCTCGCAGGCAACGCCTTCCTGGTGAACGTGGCCCTGGCCGACCTGCTGGTCTCGGCTGGAGGTCGGGAACCAAGGAGGGTACTAGCTAGCACTCGGGTACTCCTCAGACACTAAAACACCTTGAACTTTGTCCTCGCAGGCAACGCCTTCCTGGTGAACGTGGCCCTGGCCGACCTGCTGGTCACCGGACTCATCATCCCCGCCTCAGCTGTCGTCATCCTCGCGGGCATCAACGGCTCCCTCGGAGTCTGCAACTTCCAGTGGTTCCTCGCCGTGCTCTGCTGCCTTGTGACGACACTAACGCTCGCGGCGACAGCGGCGGAGAACTATGCCAGGCTCTGCCTCTCACCGGTCGGTATAACTAGTTCGTTTGTCCCTTGTTGGTGGAAATGTATATTTTAAATGTCCTAAAAGAGGGATTTTTCTTAAACTATGCAGCCCTAATCACATATATACATATATATTTAAGACGGTACAATAGACATTACATAACAGCGTCATAGTCGCCTACTATAAAACCAAGGTTAAACAATATATATTTATGTACACACTGAAATCTATTTCGAAAACAATTTTTAGAATTTAAATTTTCAAAATATATTTTAAATTATAGCCCTGAACACATTAATCATACCATGAAATAAATTTATGTTATAATATTATGAATTGTATTCCTTTTAAACAATTATTTTACTAGTAGGTATATGTAATATTATGTTGGTTATTTAGACAGAATATCTATCTGCAGGCGCCGTACTCCATGCTCACCGACAGTGTTGGCTCGAGCGCTAAGCGCTCGACTCTGATTCGGGAGGTCCCGGATTCAAATCCCGTCGAGACCGGCAATCCCGACTGAAGGTTTTTCCGAGGTTTTCCTCAGTCTCTAATGCGAATGCAAGGAATTGAGTCCTCTTAAATAGCCCTCGGACATCCCTTCACAATTGTCCTATCCGCACCTGAAGAGGGTCACACCAGTTAAATCTGATGTGTATACCCTACAGCGGGTATCCTACAAAAAATGTATGTAGTGTACTCCATGCTCTTCAAATACTCACAAAATTCACGTGAAAATTAGATGGATGCAGCTTATTTATTATACCATTTTATTTGCATCCAAAATGAATTTAGAATTTAAATAAACTATTTTGTCATAATGTGTTTATAGAAATAAAATATTGTTCGTTCATATTAACGCAGTCACAAATCACTGGGTAACTTTAAAAGAACACGATTGTGAAAACAAGCAATCAATACAGATTTATGGTAGTTAAACAACGATCACTCAGATTCACACTAGTCAAACTGTCGCCGTATTTCATGAGCATGTGCACTGTGAATCCCAGTGCTAGTAAACGCGGCACGCATGGCCGCACCTTAAACAGCGAAATATATCACGCTCTATTCCACACTCGGTTATCTAGTCTGGTGTACACTAACCGCAAATAAACAACAATGTGCCCTAACTGTTGTAGACTATTGGTTGTGGGGAGCGGAATACAACGTGCTTGACAACAAGGGGTTATGTGAACGCTTCAAATAGTCGTGCTGATGGATTGGATGTGGTCTATTGCACCATATTATTCATAAATTCCGAAAAATTGTGATAGTGCTATTTTTATAAGATATTTTTTATTGTACCTAAATTCATAGAATATTTCAGTTTCAAGCTTTTGGAAGGTCACCTGAAAATTTAGTCAATATCGGTGCAGCGGTTTATCCGGTGGATAGTGAACAATAAGGCAAACAATTGTGCCCAAAATATAAAGAAACTTCAAAGTATGATTTTTGTGGGTAATATTTATATATAAATTAGTAGTATTACAAAGAAGGCAGTGACCATGTACAAGTCACAAAGCAAGTTAGCTCTGGACAAAAAATTGTTTTTCTCCTGTTTTACAGTGAGTGTGTATTTGTATTTCATATCAGTGGAATCGTTTAAGAAAGATACAGCAGCACCAGTGTTAGTGTGTGAGTTAATCCATTTGTATGGACAATATTTAAGTTTTTAAATATTGAAAATTGGCTTCAAATTTTGTTTGGTATGACATTTGTTTGTAACCATGGTGGCCAATTTGAGTATTGTTTTCTTGCATACTAAGCTCTTTGCATGAAGATATGACACTCTACAAGTATAACCAAGCATTCTGAAAGTCATCAATTCAAGGATGGTGTCTGCAGTGAGCTGTGTGGCTGGGTGGTTGAGGTTTTTACTTTTTATTGTAATGTTTACATTTGTTTTTCTACAAATGAAATTTTCTAATGCACATTTTAATGACAGAAATTCAAGTTATCCGTTTCAGTGTAAGATGTGTACTTGGTTGTGCTCTGAACGACATTTTACATTTTCTGCGTTAAGTTTGAGTGGATTGCCATATATTACTAAGCCTCCTCTTGTGTCGGTATCAAGTGAACGTAGGCATAAATCTAAAATTAAGTGTTCCTTCATATCATTCTGTGTTTTGACCCTGTTACTTTGTGGTGACATCCACATCAATCCAGGTCCTAATTCACCTTTAAAAAATTCCGATGTAACTCTTTACTACCAGAACACCCAAAGTCTCAACAATAAATTCAATGAATGTGAAATGAACCAGGCGGAATTTGAATCTTTCGATGTCGTTGCTTTCTCCGAGACCTGGCTTAGTGACACTACACCGAATTGTGAAATCCCGCTCAGCAAGTCATTTACGCTCTTCAGACGTGATCGTGCTACCCGTGGTGGTGGAGTGATGATTGGAGTGAACAATTTATCTTGGCCTGCTAAACGAAGAAAGGACCTTGAGACGAACTGTGAAATAGTGTGGGTGGAGCTACTCATACCAAATAATAAAATATTAATCGGTTGTTACTACAGACCACCTAGTGGTAGCCACGTTGATCTTGAGCAATGTTTAGAATCCGTGCTAAAGGCTCATCCTAGAGCGCCGATAATATTGGTTGGTGATTTCAATTTGCATATCAAGTGGTCCACTCCACAAACTGGTAATGAAACTGATGGTTGTGACCAGTGGTTTATCCAGCATTTTATTGATGGTCTTGGTCTAAATCAGTACAATATGGCTAACACAAGAAACATTCAAACTCTTGACCTCGCTCTATCATCTCTCGATAAAATGACAGTCTCTCCTGGCAGAAATTTGATCTCTTCCGATCACCTATCTTTGGACCTGTCATTTCTGCCACTATCTAAACCTAGAAGACCTTGGTCCAATGATATCCTCAGAGAAATGCCGATGTGGAATAGGACCTGTTGGGTGGATGTAAGGCATGCTCTTGCACTTCTTCCGTGGAACCAATTGGAAGATATGCCGGATGTTGATGATGTAGTTCATATGTTTTACGAGTGGACTTCAAATGTTATTCAAGACCACGTTCCACACAGGCAGCCCAAAAGTCGGCGGTTTCCTTCATGGTATCAGCGTGAAACGCTAACGGCGCTCAAGAACAAAAACAGGGCATGGCTACAATGGAAGCAATTTCCTAGCCCACATTCACGTCATATGTTCGAGCATTTGCGGAGGCTTGCTAAACAACGTCTCAGGAATGACTATAAGGATTATATTGATCGTATGACCTTTGATGCAAGAACTAATCCTAAAAGGTTTTGGACTCTTATTAATTCTCGTCGCAATACTGAAAGAATTCCCCCTGAAGTGTCATTTAACAATGTATTTGCTTCTAAATTAGATCGTACTGAGCTTTTTAATCAATATTTCTATGGCAATTTCACTGTTCCTTCTGACCCAGCTGTGCCTATTAACATACCGGTATCTAATGTCTCCTCTCACAGTATTAATAACATATCTACTACACCTTCTGAGGTAAGAGAACTTATAAATAATCTTCAATCTAGTCGTGCGACTGGCCCAGATGGTATTGGAGCTATATTTCTTAAAAATTGTTCCTCTGTTTTGTCTCAACCTTTGGCTGTCATATTAAACAAGATTTTTATGACAGGTAATTTTCCATCTGCCTGGAAACTGGCAAATGTCATACCATTGTTTAAAGCAGGAGACAAAACATCTGTGAAATGCTATAGACCAATATCAATTCTTCCGATTCTGTCTGCCATATGTGAAAGAATTGTCCATCATCGTCTCTTGGCCCACACTCTTCCACTTCTTTCGCCTGAACAACACGGATTTCTCCCTAACTGTTCATGTCTCACCAATCTTGCAGTCCTCCAAAATCATGCCACTAATGCCCTGGAAAACCGATCCCAGCTGGACGTTGCCTACATTGATATTGCAAAGGCATTTGATTCTGTAAGCCACAAACACCTTCTTTACAAGATCAAAGAGCGTTTTGGTGTGAGTGGTAATTTCCTGAAGCTCATTGAGAATTTTCTTACAGATCGAAAGCAACGTGTAATTATTGCCGGTTCATCTTCCTCTTGGTTACCAGTGCTATCTGGTGTCCCTCAAGGCAGTGTATTGGGCCCTCTCCTTTTCGTGTTGTTTGTAGACGATCTTGTAGACAGACTTAAACCGTTTGCTTGTGATTTTCTGTTGTACGCTGACGATTGTAAAATTTTTAAAATTGTGTCGAAATTATGTGATGCAATCGTTCTTCAAGATGCATTAACAGCGTTTTCTCAGTGGTGTTTGGATTGGCTTCTCCGTCCTAATCCTGATAAGTGCTCATTGTTAACAATTTCATTGCGGAAATTACCATTAGTTTGTAATTATAATTTGTCGGGGCAAGTCATTCAGCGAGTTACTAAAATGAAAGATCTTGGTGTCATTATAGATTCAAAATTCCTTTTCATTGAGCACATTTCCAAAATAACTTCAAAAGCCATGTCCCTATTGGGTTTATTATATAGGTTCACTGATATTCGTGACCCAACTGCTCTAAAATCATATTTCACGGGCTGTGTTTTACCTGTGATTGAGTACTGTACTCCAATTTGGGCATTATCAGCTGATACCAACATTAAAAAATTAGATAGAGTACTTTCATTTTTCTGTGCAATTGTACGTCATCGTGTCCCAGCTTTTAATGCCTGGTCTCGTCAACAAATTATGAGTGAACTTTTCATGACAGATCTAGCCACTCGAAGAAAACGCTATGACATGTCCTTCTTGCACCGTATCATCAATGGCATTTTCCGGTCCACCAGTCTTGTCTCTATGTTTCCACTCCATGTTCCATCCCGCTTTACTAGGCTTACGCACCTTTTTCATGTAGCTAGACCTAGACTTTCTATTACCCGTAGATCAATCACCTTTCGTTTACCTTCCTTTTATAATAATTTACCTAATTTACCAAAGTTCGACATATTCTCTGATTTTAATACTTTCAAAAAATCAATCCGTGATTGGACTGCAGTTGAAGGTCATTAGCATTTCCCCCTCTATTCTTTCAAACATTTTTTACTCTTATGTTTGTTGCACTTATAATTTTGATATATTTGTTTATTGTTAATTAATATTTTTAATTGTTTGTTAATTTGTAGGTTTATTAATTGTAATTTTAATTTTTACTTATTTATATATTTTTTAGGATTGTCTATGTAAAATGGTACTTGTGCTGTACGAGACTCTTATATAAATAAATAAATCCTAAAATTTCCAAATGGTGGAGGTGCCGGGTCTCTCAACGCATGTGTGATAAACTAAACATCGTTATTCAATTTGGGCGAAACATTTTTAGCCACACATTATTAATAGTTTTGGCCTACTATTTTTGTTAAACTTTGTAATTTGTTTTGCACAAATAATAACATTTTGATAAATCGATAACGAAATTTTCGTGAGATATAGATAATTGAAAAATATGTCAGCCCAGCCCTAGCGTAAATAGATCAGATTTTTTCTTATAAGAGTTGAGTCTTCGCTACGCTTACTGGCCACTACGCTGACGCTTATACAATATTTTTCTTGGTAAACCTACTTAAAAATACAAGTAGGATTATATAATTTTTATTTTATTTAGATGTATTAACCTCCCTTCCACACTAATGCTAATCACAGAGTAAACTAGAAGTAAGAAAACTCTTGTCTCGTTTGCAGTAACTAATCAAACAACGAATTTAAATTTAACATCACTTTGGCTTGTGAGCCATGAGATTCAAATTAATCAATTGAATTGATTGATTGATATATAAGTATAGTGACCTTGGACTTCAATGAACATACAATGAAATCAGTTTGAAAATGAAAGTGCTAAGCAGACTACCACGAGACTACCATGATTCTTACTCCCTCAGCTCGGGCAGCCGACCATGACATGGGAATCCAAGATCCACTGCACACATATAGTGTAAAACCTATCCATGAGATGTAATTACAACCTATAAATTACTTGTTATGCTTGGGAATCTTGTAGCTCGTTGAATATTGCAAGCAGAATCTCACAAGCCGTTACCTGCAGAATGTCTGCACTACTGCACGCGTGTCACCTTATGCATGTTAGTCGTGCAGCTAGGAATTGTCATTTCACTTCTAGGAATCTAACGTGACGCAGACAGACATGAAAAAAAGAGTTGACGTCAAAGGAAATACGAATCAAAGAGCAAGCGAGGTGGATTTACACGAACACTGTTGCTTGAATCGAGTTCAGGAAGCTCACAATCAGCCCTTAACTACTAGCATCACAATAATGCTCAATCAAATACAATCCAACCACAAATGTTGTATTATTATCTGTATAACTGTGTAGATTATTCTATTTTCAACTCTTTTCATCCATATATAAAATTAAACACACTGTTAGTTGACTCCAAATAAACTTGTTCATGCACAACAACATGGCAAAAATTTCGACAAATACAACACAAATACAACCAACTTTTTACAAAAATTCTAAAAATAGGTATCTTGAATCTATCACTACCATTCGTCGTACCTATCTCTACATTGCTGGTTCTGGATGTGGATCTAGCGAACACCAGTCATGACGAGTGTGTCGTGTTACAGGACTGCTACGCGCGTCTGACGGCGACTCGAATCACCGTCTCTCTCTTGTCCATCTGGCTGTTGAGCGCCGGGGCCGTCACCCTCCAGTTCGTCTTTGACCTTGGGCCAGACTACTGCGCGCGCAAGTTCACCGGCGTCCTCCCCTACCACGCGGTGATCGGCGCCTTCTTCATGTTGCTCCCCGCGCTCGTGACCTTGACATGTTACGCGCGCATCGTGCTCTGCGTCCACATGGCCAAGACCCGCGCCTCCTTCAAGCCTCCAGCAGCATTCAACTGGGACTACTCCCTAATGAAGACGAACATCTACAGTTTCCTTCTGTTCAACGTCTTCTGGATGCCGTTCAGCGTGATCCTCTTCCTCAGTTCCATCCAGACGATCCCTGAGGACATCTTCGACAAGCTCACCTCACTCGCTCTGAGCAAGTCGTGCGTAAACAACATGCTCTACTGCTTCACCAACCGTCACTTCCGCAGTGCTTACGTGAACCTGTTTCACTACTGTTGCTGCAAGACGACGGTGTCGTTCTCCCGGCGGCCGAGGGGGGAACCTTCTAGACCGACCGGGGACGTCCGCGTCCACATCATCCCCGGGTACAACATGTACTCGTACACCTCCCCACACCGGGAGCAGGGGGGAGGGAAGGCGGCGACACAGAAGAGGAACGTCGGTACGTGTAGGCCGAGCACGAGTAGACCCAACGGCAGGGACGTCTACGAGCTGTAATTGACCTCGACATCGAGCTCCATCCAAACATTGGTTACCAATAGAGGCAGGTGAGTCCCGGCTTATAGTAGCCTGAATCGAAAGATTGCTTCATTTCTCATTACCGACAATGGAATCTTTCAAAGTTTTCCAAATCCCAAGGTTTGGTAATAATAATGGACTTGGAATTCCTTTTAAATAACCGATACATACAATTATTCATTACTTTGAATTTGAATATTGATATATGGATTCGCAATTTAACCTTACGTTGGTGTCTGGAATATAATTAATCTTCATGGAAAGTTATCACGTTACATTCCATAGCTCATAAAGAACATTTGGATCCTGAAGAGATGCGTCCGTGATTTAATCAAAGCTGGATCGCTGAATTTTAATTGGTTGGTGTCTTGGTTTTGAAAAGTATTATCATAAAAAAACGCGATTAACAGACACTAAATTGTTTGTGACCTGAACTGACGATGTAAACTAAAACAATCCACCCATAATTTGAATGTCTACAAATTTGTACCAACTAAAATATTGTCCTTTACTTTTCATAAAAATCATCCTATTCCATTATTTTTCACAAGACGGTAATAGTTGATAATGTGGCACATCGACCACTGAAAAACCGTCTGTCACGACCATCAAAGTCTCACAGAATTAAAAAAGTTCATGATAAGTGAACTCTTTAGCATCAGCTGAAATTAACACATTGTGTATTAAATGGAAATAGTGCGTTCATTGCGAGATGTTGAAACGGCTTATTTGTTCTCAGTTATTCAATCAAAAGTTGAATAATTAACAATTCGTTAACAACATCGACCAAAGTCCGATCATGACATCCAGTCTGGCCTGGACCAGTGTGTAACGTAGCTTTGTACTTGTAAAAGTACTCGCTACAAGTTCAACCAGCTACACTGCTTTGGTAAGGAAATCCGGATTTAACTTTACTGACAAGGTACAATTTGTAAACATTACAAATTTATCGCTCGCAAAACGATATGTAAACAAATATCACGAACATTTTTGAAACTTACTCCCGTACCAAGAGATATGTCTGCCATACTACAAAGTCGGGCATCAGAGTCGCGGACGATTTGTGCATCATGACCAACAAGTGATGAAATCCATTTTGAATTTATTAATTTCGTTCCTTTGTTTATTTATATGAACGTAACTGTAGAAATAGTGGTATCCATTTTTATCAAACTATTCATTAATACAGGGTACACAAACTGTTGATTACTTTGAGTGATTTAATAAATTCGATTGTCTCAAACATAAGAGGCAATCACATAGGTGAATACTAACGCTTCAACACTTTCTAGAGATAAGTTCAATGCATCATAGCTACACAAGATGTGTGACACATAAATTGATCAATAAATCAATTTAATAAGTATATTCTACGTCCCCCACAGCTTGCTTGTTGGTGTTGACGAATGAATGTCTGGTGAATATAAATTTCTATATTCAGTTACAAAACAAGTCACAGTTATTACTATGTTACTACTTGCTAGTCACTGGTCACTAGACATTTCACAAGAATATTCTGTCCTAAACGAACTATGAATCAAATTTGATTCGGGCATTCAGGATTCAGTGATTAAGCTAATTGAAGCATGTTATTTCAGTAGGCCCTACTGGCTTTCCCGCAAATAACTTCTTTAGACCAGTGTCTAAGAATGAGTCATATAGAATAATGCTCATTCGTTCGTCGAGTTTTAAAATGAGAGTTTCTTAATTTGGAATTGATGTGACTATTATTTTATTAACCGTGTGGCTTAACCATTAATCAAGTATGAATACGGGATGAAATCATATATGAAGTATCAGTAACCCGGTCATATTCTCAGAATTATATCTGTGGACTTGTATAGTTTCTGAATATAGCAATTTAATATGTAAAGAGACAGAACAACTCGCCCTAATACCAATCAAACAACCCAATAACATGGCATGAATGATTTATTTTGCTTATACAGCATTGGTAATGTATGTCGTAGATAGTAAATGCAAAAAATAATTATGCAATTCGTGTTCAACGTAATTCGATGTTATTAAATGTGTCCATATACGAACAGTGTCTATAATAATCCGTCGCCGTTTAAATGTTGTAACGTTCTTACCTAAAGCAAATTGACACTTATTTCATGCGGTTCCTTGCCTGGACAACACATTATGTTGTTTGATTTCTTTTAAGGTATCCGTCCAGTTTCAGTGGACTACGACGTTTATGCCATTTTTCACACCTTTAGTTAAGTGGATGTAATTGTATTGCGTTTATGAAATTGACATATCCTAGTTTCTTATACAGTCTAAGTACAGCACATGTAACAAAATTATTTGGAACTTTACAGTGTAATAATATTACGGGAATCACTCATTAAATGGTAAATATTCGTACTGTGAAATAACAGTTTATCATTGAACTATGACTCTGAGCTTCATATCTCTTCCATATCAGTAATGTTGGTAGATACTTTAAAGAGCTCCAATTAATTACTTTTTTTGTACGCAGTACGCACACATTATATATTTCAAACCAACATAATTTGTGGAATATTAAATTATTTTTGTGATTAGTTGTAACGTTACTATGGAATGTGGATCTACATCCTTAAGACGGTTGGATGAGCTAAGGCCAAATTTTTCTGTAATGTGTAATGTGTGTGTGTGCATGTGTTTAATAATCCTTTGATCGCCTAATCGAGCGAATTTGACAAACATTCTGGATCACTTTTGAACTCTAATTTCCATCCAAACAATTTAAAACTTTATGATATTGTTCAGGAAGGATATATTTAAGTTATACGTCACCTACATTTGACAAAGTTTTAAAATTGTCTGTATTAAGGCAAATTAAATGCCAGTTATTTAAAAAATCATATTTTGAAAATGTATTCTGATAGATGCACGGCATATCCTTCCTTAAAAGCGTTCCAGAATAAACCCTCTCATTCCGCTTTAAAGACTGGTTTCCCAGGGCTCATCCAACAGCGATACACGTGGAGATTTCTTTCCTGTGTGTCGCGCGCCATTGAAACACAATAAATATATTATTATTATTATTATTACTAGGAAAACGCTAAAGTCCCGCCGCGTTGATGGATGAGCTTTTTAAAGTTTTAAGTTTGCTAGGATATCTTTACTTTTGCAAGTGCTTTGTTTTTCTGCCTACGCATTGTAGGTGAATGTTGTCAAGTTTCTTTTGTTTCTTGTCAATTGGTATTATTTACCGTAAAAAACTTATATTAAAAGCTTTATTTCTATGGATTCTGGCTAACTTTTTCAACTTTTTCTTTCAAAAGGTACTACATCACCATAACCTTAATGTCCATGTATAATATGAACGTTGAAGCCCCACCCGTTTGGTCAGAATTGGCCCAAATGGCACGAAAATATCGTACAAAAAACCAAAAATCTTATATTAAAAGCTTTATTTCTATATATTCTGGCTAACTTTTTCAACTTTTTCTTTCAGAAAGCAATACATCACCATTACCTTAATGTCCATGTGAAATATGAACGTTGTAGCCCCACCCGTTTGGTCAGAATCGGCCCAAATGTCACGAAAATATCGCACTAAAAATCGAAAAAAATCGTAAAAGTACGATATTCATGAGAAATATTTCTTCGATTGTACCCAAAAACGTGGCAAGTCTAAGTTCAGAGATTTCGAAGGTCCTGTCAAATTTTCATCCAGATCGCATATGCCGTTTGCCCGGTAGAGAGCGAACAAACAGACAGAAAAACAAACAAAAAAACAAAAAAACAAAAAAACAAAAAAACAAAAAAAAAAACAAAAAAACACCCGAGCTAAATTTTTTGGGGGGTCGGTGAAATTGAAGTCTTCGCTTCGCTCATCCAATTATTATTATTATTATTCAACATTTTGGAAAATAATTCTTCTCTCCGTCTAAAAATCAGAGGGCGGAAATCTTTACGTGTATGAACGCTTTAACCAGGAAAGTTATTATTAAATCGATACCAGAAAAAATATATGTTTATATAATGTTTCGTAATATGACATGTGATTCTTAAATCATAATGAATTGCCCAAAACCAAAAATCAAATAAATAATTATAATAAATTTAAAATAATTATATTCTAGTAAGATTTATAAATATATAAATACAAATTATTAGGCACGGTCCAAAAATAAATAAACCAGTTCATCTTAAACTCGGGCAAGCACAAAAAAAACAGGCAACCGTTTGTGATCGTCAGCCAAACAATAAGTACTAGGAAAACGCTTAAGTCCCGCCGCGTTGTTGGATGAGCGTAATTGGTGCATTGAGATGCCATGTGTGGGCGGATTTTCTGTTGTTCTGTGAAAAAAATCATTACTTAGTCGAAGATTTTTTTAAATTAAATTAAATTAAATAAAAAATTTACTTAATTTTTATTATTAAATAAAATAAAATAAAAAATAACTTAATTTTTTTAATTAATCGTAATTTTTTTAAAGAAAAAAATCGTAAAATTGCAATTTGTATAAGAAATAATTATTCGATTGCGCTCAAATTTAACACGAATATATTAATTCATGAAATTAAGGTTCTGTGAAAAAATCATAACAATAAGATAAAGCATGTAGGTGTTACAAGTCAAAGAATTGTTTTAGAAAAGAAAAAACCCGTAAAATTTTGATTTTCATGAGAAATAATTTTTGGATTATGCTCAAATGTCACACGAATAGCTTAATTCATAACATTAAGGTTCTGTGAAAAAATCATTACAATAGAATAAAGCATGTAGGTGTTATAAGTCGAAGAAATTTTTTAAAAATCGAAAAATATCGTAAAATTGCGTTTTTTATGAGAAAAAATTCCCGATTGCGCTCAAAAAACGTGGCAGTTCTAAGTTCAGAGATTTCGAAGGTCTCCATAAAATTTCATCGCAATCGGAGTATCGGTTTAGCCGGAATCGTGTTAACAAACAGACAAAAATACAGAAAAAAAAAAAAAAAAAAAAAAAAAAAAAAAAACATTCCGGATTTTTTTCTCCAGTGTAGTGAAATGGAATCTTCGCTTCGCTCGCTACGCTCGCTACGCTCATCCAATAATATGATTTCAAGAAGTGCCTCTACGATGTCACTAATTTGAATGAGTTGATGTGGGATGCCAAGAGGCTACGTATTCATTTCAGAGGTTCTTCCCACGTCAAAAACAATATTTTATAAAGATTTGAAGGTATTTACAATGTCCGAGATTGTATTCTTCTCCGATATAAAGCTAATAATTGGGTAATTAGAGTATCAAAGATGAATCTTAACGTATTTTACAAAACAATATATTCAATAATCAAAGATAAAAAGTTCATAAGAATTTAAAAGCATGAATTGTCGAAATAGGATCATGGTACGAGATTACTATTACAAATTCATGCTAGGACCATTTCATATGTTTGGGTAAGTGTATAACGAATGGTTAGCAGTTAGACAATAAGCGCTTGACCTTCAAATCGGCCAGCATATGATACACGAAAGTTTATTTCCCTTCTTAGGTAAAAATAATGTTCAACTGTACTTATTTGAATATTTATCAAACTTTTTATGTGTTTTACTCCCTTTAATTTTTGTATGACATTTTAATTGTCATTCTGCACTATCTCAGAGATATTATCGAAAAACCTTAACCCTCTACCTACTAGGTAACCTACTAGGTAACCTACTAGGTAACCTACTAGGTAACCTACTAGGTAACCTACTTAACAAAAACACAACTTCAAGTTTTCTAATAATGTTGAACTTGATAATGAACGAAGATGCAACTTCTTGTAAATTCCGGAATACTTGTATCATGACTGCCAGTGGTGGGTGTCAAACCGTGACCTTCCGAATCAAAATATCGCACATTTTGTTTGAACAACATCGCTCAGTTTTTACTAGGATTGCAAAGCCTGATCTAGATCTCTACGCACAACCTAACACCGAGATTTACTCAATCAATTACGTGATAATCAATATCTTCAATAGTTACATTTTGATAACTGACTTTTACTCTTCAAAAATTAACAAAAATCGTTCTAGAAAATTTTCTATAAATTTAAAAAAAAATCGGTTATCAGTTTGAAAATGGCTTGATAAAATTCGTCATAAAACCATTCATCACGGCTTTGTTGCTATATTCGGTCACACTTTTTATAGCCCGGTAAGCTAAGGTCCCGGGTTCAAACCCCGGTGTAGTCACTTTTTTAATTTCTGTCTTAAGTACTAACATATATATATATATATATATATATATATATATATAATAAATATACATATATATATATATATATATATATAAACCATATACAAATAGTGTGACCGAA
Organism: Sweltsa coloradensis; assembly: GCA_024449915.1. Classification (NCBI taxonomy): domain Eukaryota; kingdom Metazoa; phylum Arthropoda; class Insecta; order Plecoptera; family Chloroperlidae; genus Sweltsa; species Sweltsa coloradensis. Next base: position 654,880 of record JAMZAV010000090.1, read on the forward strand.
AATAGTAAATATTTTGAAATCAATCGCAGGTGTGAAAAGTGAATAATATAGTACTACAACGAAACTGCGACCACTGCTAATGTATAACATCTAATGTTGGTTAATACACTTACCTAAGCATAACTATTAAAATGGTTTGAAGGGCGAAAACTCGAACATATTTTCAACTTTTTTGTTCCACAGTAACACAATCGATGACACACTTGTAAACTATATAAATGTTCCTCATAATTTACTTAACAATAATCCCCATACTTATTATTTATTATTGTTATTGATGTAACGTAGAATCTATGGCTATTTATTCTATTAAAAATATATAAATAATCACTGTACAGTATAATATTATTGTAAATATTGAGGTTGTGTGGTGTGTGATGCCTTCTTAGACTGTGATCATCACGATCGATATTATCCACGTGTATATTTATGTAAACTCTTTGTGATATGGGGCCACAGCGATGACTGTACTTATTTATTTGTGTATGTAAGCATGTCGGTCGCCTTCATGTGCTAACTATGTTATTGATGTGCTTATATGTTAATCTACTACAATACATTAACTTATACGTGTATCCCACAATATCTTCAATGAAAGTCCAACATATTTATCAGAAAATAAAATTAAGTAATACATATTTTTGAAATAAATTTAGATTGTTTTCCAATTATATTGATGATGGCGATCTATGAATTTAGTGTCTGTGTTGACAGGTATGATTAGATGGCAATCGTGTTAATACGATCGTGTTCAACACGCTGAAGTCTGTATTCGAATTGGCCTACTGACATTGTAAAAAAATGCATTGGTTGGGATTAAACTGATGAGGGACTGATTGTGTATATCCATTAAGAAAGTCTTGGGCAACATATATAATATAATATTGATTATACATTGAAGAAGTTAAATTGAATAAAAATTAAATTGAATGGCTTAGGTATAGAGAGAGCTATCCTTATATTTTGTTTAGATAATGATGATCAAATGTATTGAGATTAACAGAGCTTAATTATTCAAGTTCAATCATCACATTCAGAAATGTTTAAGTTCGCAATCAAAAATTAAATTACTATAAAAATAAATAAATAAAAATCAATTTGTTACAAATATCTGAAACACCATTTATGTATATTTTGAAACTACTATACATTTTAAAGTACTATGTATCCAGATGTATGCTGTGTACATAACATCCCATGTAGTTCGTTTTCCCTTCGTGTTGAATTTCCGTCGCTATATCGTTTATCAATGAGGCATCGCTCACTCCTATCCTTGCAATCGCGTTGTGAAATTCATCCCATCTGTCCACTCGCCGTACGTCTCGGTCTCGTTACCATGGCTACCCAAGAATTTATAGCTCCGATCTATATTTTTAGCTCGTGAGCAGTTGGATCTCATTTCTTTACTTTAGGTTACAATGGCCGTACCTCAAACCGCCACGCTTCAATATGCACACCTAGATTCTTTATTAAGGCGAGTCGCCATTCACTTCTCACTATGTAGGGCCTTGTACCTTTGAGTATATAACCATCCTTATATACTCAATGCTTATACCGTAATACGTGTTCGTTACGTCCCGTCTCAGTTGCTACCTTGTAACGTTATTACTGTGCTCGCAGCTTGATTAATTTTCCCTGTTCGTAAGCCGCATTCCTTCATATCATTCATCATTCATCGTGACTCGTGTGAATATTTGCGCGATAAATATTATAATATTAACTAAATACAATGACTTCTGCTGTTAAACTAGTTCGAAATCTAATATTGTTTTATTTTAACTTATTATTAGTTATTGGATGCAAAACAAAAAATGTGCACGTACGGTATGTATACCTACAAGCTAGTTTGAATATCATCATGGAATTATTGAAACGTAAGGCCACCGTCCTCTCCTAACTAGATTTTTGTTTGACACAAATATTTAATTAAATTACTACAGGGCGTGTGCACCAAGTATGATTTAATACCTTCATTTAAACAGTAATCTAAGCGGTTGGCTTCCAAATAGGATAAACATATGTTAGAGATTTTTTCCACATAATAACCACACCCAATGCCGTTTGTACCGTACCGTACGTATTTTATTATTCAAGTATTCCAATGTGATGTTATAATTACTCATCTTTGTCCTTCAAAATATTATTTAGTGGAAATTATATGAAGGGACCATTTATACCACACTGAATACAATGAAAAACTCGCCTGACGTTAGTATTTATACTAACAATAATTTATTTTCGGTTTTACTTTTTAAACGTGTCAACATGAAAGTAAATTAAAGCAGGCGTGCTATAATTTTTTCAGCTAAAGATTTAAGTACGACTAATAAGAAGCCAGTTACGTTAAACACATATAGTTAGTTAAGTCTCGAGCCACGCATGATCCCGAGGCGAGGGTATCGAAGTCGGACCATTATCCCTTTCAGACCCTTCTCCATGATCAGGGACATTAACTTTCTAAATTTATATCCGAGTAAAAGATAGTTTTTCCTTCATTTTGACCCCATTTTTTTGCATAAAAAATAAATACATTTTTCACAATCGCAATTGGACGAAAAGTGCCTTGTTTAGAGAAGATTTAATATACACATCTGCAAAAAGGCTAAAAATGGGAAAATGTAGGTTTGTCCCTGAAAAGTAACGTATTTCTGGTATTGCTATACTACTTGCAATACAAAAAATGTAAAATATGCAAAAATTAAGAAAAAATCTTGTTTTAGGAATGTACATCAAATTTACATCTTAACCTAAATTGAAGCTTTGATTCAAAATCCAAAATTTTCCAAAATTCCTTATAAACCACGATAAAAATATTTAAAACCACTAAAAAATCTTAGAAAAAATTAGTAAATTGAAATAATTGCTTAAATTAACTTAATTTTGATCAATTTAAATCGATACTGAAAGGGTTAATGATAGGCACATTTCAAGATATTTGAAGACAATCGAACTTTGGTCGACAAGAATCGCGTAGTGGTCTCAAGAGTGCTGTTCAGAGATAACTTACTAGAAAGCATTTCAGACCTGAGTTTGGAATGAATGTGTCACACAAAATGGCGTCACATAAAAACAAAATTACGTTTAAAATGCGCCAACATGGAGTGAGCACTGCCGATGATAACGGTAGGACGCCGGGTATTTCAGTTTCCATACTTTTATTTACCATTCTCCACACACCCATATAATTTTATAAGAGGTGTAAGTGATATTCTAAATATAAATGGAGATTGGTTTATGTGCTTATTATACATATAATATTACTCACTGCTTATGTTAACTTTACACGAGTGTAACGTTAACGTTCTAATGGTGTAATCTTTTTTCATATTCGTTGTGTGAATATTTATGTGATGTAATGTTTGTTATGTGTGTATAGTAAATGTAGATTTTGTAAAGTTGTAATAAAAATAAATAAATTGAACAAATTTATTGTTTTAATAATGCGTGGTTATTTCCTTAATAAAGTCGTGCATCTTTCGCACATGTTTAAATATTTGATTTAAGACGATGACTGGATATAAAATGTAGTAAGTAGGCCTACATGGTTTGTAACGTACTGATACATTATAATTTATAATACATGCTGTAAATTGGATTATACGAACCCATGGACATAATATTTTGTAACGAACGGAGGACGAGTCGACGTCAACTTGAATGCAGGTGATTGCATTCACTCAACCCACGTGCGGCAGATAAAAGGAATGGTGCGGGGTGGCGAGGTTATGTTAATCTCGCAAGCTTAGATTCTGTTTCAGAAATAAGACAATTAGGCGCCTGTACACACCTAAAACAGCGATAGAAAATAAATATGCTTTCTTCATAATTAATTAAGTTCATAGGTTTTATTGGATAAATACCCAAGGTTGCCCTTTTATTGAAACACAATAAATATCAGCATTTCTTGCTACAGTATGCCGCCCATTATAGAAACAGCCATGCACAGAACAATTCAATCCTAGATGGTCTTATAACGATTACAAAAAGTGGACTTCGTATTATTAAAATGAACACTCATAAAAATTGATTATACAATATTAATGTAAACATATGTTATCAACCATGTTAATAATTGAACCAGAAATTAAATACAAAATTAGTAATATTGCTTCGTGTAAAATGATTTTAAAAATATACGTATCAAGATTTAAAGTAAAATAGAATCAAAATTAAATATGTACCCGTTTGTACAGTATTTTGTTGTACAATTTGCAATACATAAATTCAACAACAACGAGGATTTGTTAAATTCAGTAGAACAAATAGTCAAAATCAATCGACCACTGGCGGTTCGTCTCGGATTTGTGTTTGCGATGGTTTAGGCCTACGTTGTGTCAAAAGAACAACTGCAACTATGAAAACCAGCGCCAGAACAATTGGCATAAAATAACGCAATTGAGGATCCATATCCGCTTGGATGCTCTCAATCTTCTTCGTAAGATTCGCATTCTCCTCGTTTTTAAGTGTACACATCTGCTTCAATTCCGACACCTCTTTGACTAGATCGCCAAACATTGCCCTCTCCTTCTCGACGTCTGCCAAGTTCGTCTGCATTTGCTCGATGACACACATCTGCTCGAACAGTTTCTGGTTCAACAATATGAAGTCGTTCTGTGCGGCCTGGTACGTCTTCTTGCTCGCCTCCCCTTGTAGGCACTCGACCTTGAGCTGTTCGTTGGCGACCTTGAGAGCGCTGCACGTCTCTCGGAGTGACGTCACCGTCTGCTCCTCGGCATCATTCTTCGTCTGGCATCTTGCTTCCAGCTCCTCCACGGACGTCCTCAGCTTCAGACACTCGTCTTGACTCTGCTTCAAAGATGCACGTGCCCTGTCCAATTCCTCCCTACACGACTCAAAATCTCGCATTAGCTTATTCCTATCCAACTGATCGTCGCGAAGCTTATTCTTCATAATCTTTATGTGATGCAGTCCTTCTTCGGTCGTCTTTTCAAACGAAAACGCTTTCTTTTTCAGTTCAAATATCGTATTGTTCTTCGCATTTATTTCAGAGCGAGCTTCTACTAGTTTCCTCTTCAAGTCCTCATTCTCGTGAGAAGTTTCTAAAGACTTCAACGTAAGAGTTTTGAAATCCATCTGACATAAATCTTTCTTAGCTACCAAGTACTTTAAACTTCCTTCCGTTTCTGCTAATTGTGAAGTGAGTCTTACATTTTCAGCTTTTAAATTGTTTACGATTTCGTTACCATATTTTGCGTTGTCTAAAGAAGTAAAGTCTACCTTGCCGCCTCTATTACTTCTTGACAGTATAAGAGAAAGCTCGGCTTCAATGCCCTCCATACATTCTTTAATGCTTAACGCAGTCTTTAAATCTTCATTTGACATCACGCTATTTTGAGCTTTAAGTTTTTCCAGCTGTAACTTCATGTTCAATATTTTCTCGACCCGTATATTTTCTACACGCTCTATACGTTGAAATCGTTTGAATAACGAGTCAAGTTTAATTTGTCCGAGGTCTTTTTGATCAACGTTACTTGTGACGTCACCAGTAAGCTCCGAATTTTTGTTAACGACTGTAACACTGAACTTTTGCTTAATTGTGCTACACAGATCAGTTCCATTACAATCCAAAAAGTCCTTTATTAGTTCCGATTGTGTTCCTGCATTCAACGCATTGCTATTCTCAATCGCCATCAAACGCTTCTCGAATATAACCTTTTCAGCAAATACCTTGTCTGCATATTCTTTCAACAGTCGTTTCTCTTGCTCCAGTATTCTGCATTTATCACGCATCTGTTTCTCCGTGTCTAATTTTTGAGAAAGAACCTGGTACTTTTCAAAATATAAAGTATACTTTTGCCCAAGGTCTTTTAAGTCGTCTTGGCTTTGTTGGGCTTTAGTTTTGAAATGGATATATTCCTCTTGTAGACTCTTTTGAGATCTCTCCAAATTTTCACTTTTCTGAACGGCTTCGTTTCTTTCAAGTAATGCCTTTTCTAAAAACTTTTTGGATATTTCGTGGCTGAGACATTGATCCTCATTCAGCTTGACCATCTCCTGCCGCAATCTGTCGTCGGGCACATCTTTCTTGATCGTGTCCAGTTGTCTTTGTAGAAAGTCCACCTTCGTCAGTAGCAAATCCTCTTGTACAAGCGACCGCCACCCCTCGCCAGCCGCCTTCCAAGACGCCTCCACGATGTGCTGTAGTATCACCAGCTTCTTCCTCAGCTTCTGCTCCCTGTGTTCGGCTTCCTCCAGGTAAGAGGCTAGCTGGTAGAGGTGGACGCTCGGGATTGGAGGAACATCAGACATTGAAGCCGGGGGTCTGGTCGGTGCCTCTCTACCATCGGGGAGGTAAAGCTTCAGCACGGTTATTATGGAACCGAGTCTAGATGTCATGTCCGAAGAAAATACGGCACTGCCGAACTGCACAATGTCATTGGAGTAGATAACCTTCGGTGGAGATTCTTTTGCCTTTTCGCCAATCAACACGTTGTTTACAAACGTACCGTTACTACTTTTTGTATCTTGCAGATAAAACAGGCCATCTTCATACCAAATCCGTGCGTGATCTCGCGAAATGACGACGCAGTCGAAGATTGCGTTGTCAGGGGCACAACTGATGTGAGGACCTGAGCGACCAATCTTGACGGGGATTTTCGGTTCCAGAAGCAGCGAACGGGTCGAGAAATCCAGCGATAACTTGACGCAGCACATGGTAGCTCTAGCTAGAGCTAGAGGCGTCGATGTCTTCTTGTAGTTACTTGAATGATAAGCCATGCCGTTCTGACCCATTCCCATGCTGCACTCAGAACTTGATGTATTGCAAACTTTTAAAGTCGGTGTTACTGTAAAAAAAAAAAAATAAATGGGTTTTGTCATGACAACAGCGTAATTTTGAGTTTTATTTTAGCCTTTGGAACAAATAAAAGAACGTTCGGGAATAAGTGTAGACTAAAATATGGTTAGGCCCCAAACCTCTCAAACAATGTATTAATATTTTATAAGCAGCATTTAATATTAGTATTGATATGGTGTTCTTAGACATTTAAATTTGGTATGTGCTATAACAAAATAGACCTGAAAACAGCAAGAAACTATTATTATGAAGATACAAATTAAAAAATATCATTGTTTGGGGGACTGTCAATACCCAGATTGAGATTCAAATTTCAAGAATGGGCCTATTTTACGATTATTTTTGTGATTGGTCAACTTCCATGACAAGAAGTGTCGAGAAATGGTTAAATACAGATCGCGGTATTCTGACTTGTGAGATTATCGGATAGAATTAAATTAACACCAAAGGCAAAAGTCCTTATTGTAAGTTGTATTCCTTTGGCTTTTATGTTGTATTGTATTGTATTTATTTGCAGCTGTTGAATTACATTTACTAGGAAAACGCTTAAGTCCCGCCGCGTTGTTGGATGAGCGTAATTGGTGAATTGAGCTGCCATGTGTTTTGCGGATTTTCTGTTGTTCTGTGAAAAAATCAGAACTTTGTTGAAATTTTTTTAAAATTAAATCAAATTAAATAAAAAATTAACTTAATTTTTTTAATTAATCGTAATTTTAAAAAAGGAAAAAATCGTAATATTGAAATTTTCATAAGAAATAATTATTCGATTACGCACAAATTTTACACGAATATATTAATTCTTAAAATTAAGGTTCTGTGAAAAAATCATTATAATCGGATAAAGCATGTAGGTGTTATAAGTCGAAGAAATTTTTTAAAAATCGAAAAAAATCGTAAAATTGCGATTTTCATGAGAAATAATTTTTCGATTGCGCTCAAAAACGTGGCAGTTCTTAGTTCAGAGATTTCGAAGGCCTCCATAAAATTTCATCGCAATCGGAGTGTCGGTTTAGCCGGAATCGTGTTAACAGACAGACAAAAATACAGAAAGAAAGAAAGAAAGAAAGAAAAAAAAAAAAAAAAAAAAACATTCCGGATTTTTTTCTCCAGTGTAGTGAAATGGAATCTTCGCTTCGCTCGCTACGCTCGCTACGCTCATCCAATGATGTCACAGCAAGCGCGAGCATTTTCAAATTTCTTAAGATGCCAAGCCCAAATCAGACCGGAATCAACAGCCTCAAATACACCCGAAGCCTCAGTTTGGAGCATAATAGACTAATTAGACTGGTTAGTAACGCTCTCACAGCTATGTCAACTGATCACATTATCACTACAATAGCCCTTTTTTAGAAATGTCATCAAAATGTTTATAACAACAAGACGGAATGGGCCATAGAGGCCTTGATGACCTAAAATTACTTTCAGTTCGGCTTGTCAGCGCCTGAGGCTACATTAACTCAGAGAACCTCCCTTAGAAACCGGTTTGACTGCTGACAAGCCGAACTGAAAGCCACTGTAGCAATAAACTGGGTTCCCAAACCTATGGTGGGACCTAAGAACCTAAGGCTATGTCTCCAGGTTAGAATCCGGGCGTTGGGGGGTAACGGGTTGAAGGTTCTAAGGCTGTCTCCACGTTTGAATCCGGACGTTGAGGGTAATGGGTTGAAGGTTCGAAGGCTGTCTCCAGGTTTGAATCCGAGCGTTGAGTGGTAATGGGTAGAAGGCTCGAAGGCTGTCTCCAGGTTTGAATCCGGACGTTGAGGGGTAATGGGTTGAAGGTTCGAAGGCTGTGTCTCCAGGTTTGAATCCGGACGTTGAGGGGTAATGGGTTGAAGGTTCGAAGGCTGTCTCCAGGTTTGAATCCGAGCGTTGAGGGGTAATGGGTTGAAGGTTCTAAGGCTATGTCTCCAGGTTTGAATCCGAACGTTGAGGGGTAATGGGTTGAAGGCTCGAAGGCTATGTCTCCAGGTTTGAATCCGGACGTTGAGGGGTAATGGGTTGAAGGTTCTAAGGCTATGTCTCCAGGTTTGAATCCGGGCGTTAAAGGGGTAATGTGTTGAAGGTTCGAAGGAGGCTATATCTCCAGGTTTGAATCCGGGCGTTGGGGGGTAATGGGTTGAAGGTTCGAAGGCTGTGTCTCCAGGTTTGAATCCGGGCGTTGAGGGGTAATGGGTTGAAGGTTCGAAGGCTGTGCCTCTAAGTCTAAGGTTCGAAACCTGGCCTTGGGAGTAATGGGTTAAAGGTTCGAAGGCTATGCCTCTAAGGGTTGAATCCGGGCTTAGGAGAAAAATGGGTTGAACGTTTGAAGGCTGTGCCTCTTAGGTTCGAATCCCGAATAAAGCACAATTGTATTGATAGACTACAGAGATTATAAGCCAAAAAATAAATATATTTTAGTTTTCTCTGATCACCGCTCACGACAGTTATTGTTTGTACTCTACTCGAATAGGCCAACCAGTAGGAAGATGTAAACAGTAGGCCTACCGTACCTACAGTCTGTTAATCCTATAGGCACAGATAATAGAATACACTACTCTGTTATCTGTGCTATAGGCCTACTCGATATTACGAAATGTACCGGTCATGTTTTAGTTTAAATGGGGCTAATTTGGCTAATTTAGGAATCATCTCAGATTCTTTACTAGGTTCTGCTTAATCTACTTTATGTTCCTCCGTAATCAGTTTTATTATTAAAATAGACATGAAATGTAATAGATGGGAGGCTCATGCAACTTGATCTACCTACAACATCCGTCTATAATTAATATCGGTTCTACAGATAATTCCGTTGCATTGATATTTTGCTTTCATACTTACTTGGATGTTGTTACTTCATTATATGCACAAATGGATACTAGTAATTAATATCCTTGCATATTTTATACTGTCTTGCAAATTTTTATATTGTTTTTGACGTCGCCAAATTATGTCAATATGGCCTACATAAGCACAGCCATTTAGATCATGAGCAAGATTGTCGAGTCCTATGGTCAAGCTTTGCTTCCAAAGACCTCAGATAATATCTGAGGAAGCTATGATTGTTTGTTTATCTTGTTTAGGTATTTTAAAATTTTGTATAAGTTATAAAAAAATTTATAGATTACAATACAATATAAAAATAACCTTTTTATTTATACTTCTGGCTAAATTTGTGTTTGCATTTTCTGCATTTTCTTTTGCGTTCGAATAATTATTTTTTGAGTTTGAAATTTTGACAAAATCGTTACCTGAAATTTAGACTTAATTACCACTTACCATAAGTATAATAATAAAAATGTATTTGAAAACAGTGATATTTAATCGAAATTTTGACTATTTATGATAAAACGCGATGTGACCTAATTGACCTTTACTGACCTCAATGTATTTTACTTGCAAAATTTAAAACTTTTTGTTAATAAATACATGATAAACCAACAATGAGGATTAACCAGATTCCAAAAATTTAATTTTTAAATTAAAATTGTTATTTATAGAGATTTTTACTTTTTGATCTCTATTGAGTAAATGGAGTAAAATCTTCATGGATGTATATGATGTATTTATATCAATTATGATCATTAGGTAACAAAGTACATTTTTACAAATTTGTATGCTTGTACCCCAGAAAATATTTCGAAAAGTTTCACTTTTAAATAATAATTATAATCATAATAATAATAATAATAATAATAATAATAATAATAATAATAATAATAATAATAATAATAATTATGATAATAAATTCAATTTTATTTAAAATATTTTTTCAGAGACAAATACACGATTAAAAACAATAAAAACAATCATAATTACAAAAATCATGATTAGAAGATCAGCTTGAGGTTCTGGACATAGTTTGATAGTCATCGAACTGAGATGGTCAGGTTTCTTGTCCTGAAACTGTATCTTCACAGGGATCTTGTACTCCGTCGAACCGTCGTGAGTTTAGAACTTGACGGAGAATGGGATCACTTGGTTGGGTTTTTGCAGTATAGGAGAGCCTGGATGTGGTCCGAGAGAATGTGGCGAAGTTCTGGGTAAAAAATTCACGGTCTCGTAGTCATACTCGCAAGGAGTGTCTTCCTCATAAATCTCTGCATACTCCGGGTTGTATTGGAAGGCAGTGAAGAACTTGACGGAAAATGGGATCACTTGGTTGGGTTTTTGCAGCAGGAGCGCCTGGATGTCTACGTGCGAGATGGTGCTGCACCACAGAACCGTGATAGATGTCCTTGTCTTGACGATGTACAATATTTGTTCACAATAAACAGGGAAGGTAGTTGACTCTCCCAATCCAGAGGTAGTAGAGTACTCATTTCATCTCTCTTCGATCGTGGCGAAATGTCTGTCAACGCAACTGATAATCTTGACACTATACACTAATGTTCCCGTTGATTGTTGCTTGTGCTGACCAGCGAACCTGAAAGAGTGAAAGTATTGCTGGTCTTTACCGGCTTGTTTCACGCTGATTGTAACTTTCCCGCATTTTTTTTCAATTATCAACTCCTCGTGAAACGCGATCTCATCATAGATCTCGTCATCAATGTAAAATTTGTATCTTTGAGACAGTTCATCGTGTGGAAAGTGTTTTGCAATTATTGCCAATCGCTTTGATTTGTGGGGCTTACTGAAATCTTTTGTCATGATAATGATATTCAGAATACCTCATTCCCACCCGTGGTTCGTGGTTTTATCACCTTGAATGGTGTGATGACGCTATGTTGAGCGCATTCGCCACCGACGGACTGTCGTGAAGCGCTGCCACTGGCACTTCTTGGCAAATATCACCTTGTACCGGTACATAAACAGATCATTTTACTATCTTTCTAATCTGAATATTGTCTTATGCCGGACACGTGTTCCACATATATATTTCGAGACCACTTGATAGTTTCGCTGACCATTTTCTTCCTCATTGATGTAGCACATCTCTTACTTATACCTAAGGCGCGCAATACTCGTTCATTTTCTTGGTCCCATCCCCCAAGACTACCGACTATAAAGGCATCCACTGTGGTAGAGTACCCTTCTGATTCAAATACCTTAGCAGTCTCCCGGTATTTTTCCTCCTTACGTAGTCGTGCTGAAATGAACGCATCTGCGCCATTTTCAAATGGACAAGCAACATCTATGATTCTCACAGTTTATTAATATTAATTAATATTAATATTAATTTTATTTATAAGAATAATGTCTTCATTGACAACAGAATTCAAAATTCCACAAAGTGCCAATACAATATTACCTGGAAACAAGAAGTTAATTATTACACATGTGACATAAGGTACAGTACATTAATACAACCATACACAAAACCCATAAGTAGTAGTAGCTACCACGTCAAACTTATCCTATATTAAAAGCCCTCCACATCCTCGCCTTAAAAAGGCTTAGATTGTCCGAAAATATGTCTATTTGCCTAGCTGACGTTATATTTACTAGGGAAACGCCAAAGTCGTTGTTAAACGAGTGAGTGAGCACCATGTGTATAGTACCCGGTATCATTCCCCCTACTGGGCTAGATCCAGCCTTGGGTATATGGGAGGAAATAAGATGTTCCCGGGTACTCAACACTTGGATCACTCACTCTTTAACAACGACTTTGGCGTTTCCCTAGTTAAGTCACTCGGGACACCGGTACAAGTGTTCTGACTTCTAAAACCGGTCCTCCTGGTCACCTTATTTCAACTGGAAGTCACATCTGCAACAATAATTATTTAAATTGAACTTTCAAAATGCGAATCGTGTTCAAAACGCATTAGCGTGAAACATTAACAAATTTCCAAGATAAAACAAAATCATCTAATCTTTATTTCCCATGTAACACCCCTCAAAAATAATATGTCGTGTAGTGTAGATAGTGTAGATTTCACAGTCCACAATTATTACAATGTATTAATTTATTTCATTTCATAATTTTCTTTATTTACTTAATGTACATGATTACTCTGTAGTACTAGGATTACATACTTATCTGTAAGTTATACCTTAGGCTATTCACCTTCTCCTCCGGGAGTCAAACATGTACAATGTGCCTGTCAGATGAATAAAGTTATCTATCTATGTGGGTGTAAAAATATAATAAAGTTCTAACCAGCGGGCATCGAACCCCAACCCTCCGTGCGGTAGGCTAAATGCTTACCTCTATGCCATACCAGCCACACAAATCTTGTCCCGCTAGCTGCTACTAAACAAATGCTATCGATATTTTAAAAAATCACATTTTTATTTATTGTAGGATTAAATCGCAATGGATCAAGCTGATTTTGTTAACAGTTCTCAATAAACTCGTACCGGATGTCTGTTTAAAATTTCAGCGACATCTGTTCAGCGGTTCGGCTGATTTTCGACGTACGCAGACAGACAGACAGACAGAATCACAGAATGAGACCCGTTTGAGTTGAATGGAGACACTCGGTCGCTCCGCTCCCTCGTTTAATTAGTTTGAATCCTTCTTCCTTCTTCGACAGGCAGACAATCATTGTGTGTCATTTCATGTGTTATGAATGAGTATGACAATCAATGTCTGCCTGTCGATCATAATACATGAAAAATGACATACATGCAATATAATTTTAAAAAATGATTTATCAAGAGCGTGTTAAGTTCAATTAATTGTTAAATGTCATTTACCTGTTCTACTAAAGTTTCTTTTGAAATTTTCCTTTGACGTTTTTGATTATTTGTGTCCGCGCTAATTTATTGCTGTCCAGGACAAACGACTGCTCCAATTTAGATTAAATTTTCAGAAAAACTTCAAAATATCTTATATGATGAGATAAGATCTTATATGATACTTTCCAAGAATATAAGTCCAACCAAATGAATTTGTCACGTGAAAATCGTACTTTTCCACTTTTTCCACTTTAGAAACTGAAAATTCCATAAAATCGATAATATTCTATAAAAATCTTTAAAACACATTGTTAATATCATTTGATTTTACCGTTTGCTTTGTTTTGTTTATTGGAATTTTTTTCAAAATGTTATTTTATACTATAGCAATGACAAAATGAAGTTGGATGAAAATCATAGTTAAGTAGCGTACAATCCACTGAAAATGCTCAGCCTTATATATATATATTATTTATATATATTATGTACTCAAACGTGCAATAATCAGTATTTTTTTATATCTTTTGTTCATGAGTTAGTTTTAAGAATCCTAATAATGTATACAAATTTAGCGCTAACTGACCAAAATATTTTGTGAATTTATGCTTGAATCACATTTTAGTAAAATTATTTACACTATTTTTGCCATGTCTGCATTTTTTTTTTACAATTTAATCATAAGATTATTAGAAATTGTTTGTACGCAATAGTTAAAACATACAACTACCTACAAATCGGTATTAGAAAAAATAAAATTGGTGAACTGTGTCACGAGCTATGTAGATTTTAAGATAGATAGAAGCTTTTCAATGATCGCACATCCAAAAACAAAATTGATGTTAAAAATCACTGCTACACCACAGTTGTTATTCGAAGTGACATCCTCCCTAGAGATGTTTCAAAGGGTGCATACTACCACGTGGTCAAGTCAGATTTGAGATGTTAACTGGGTTGAACGAAACCTTTTCCCTAAGGTTCTGGCTTTTGGTCTACTAAACTAAATGAGGCCTAAAATAGAGAGGTACAACTTTCGCATTGTGGTTTTGGAAAATTCTTTAGAGCAGTTTCGTCTTAAGAAACCATTCAAACCAAGCAACCTAAATTATTTTGAAATTATGATAGAATGGTGATTCTGGATTTCTGAATTCATGAAATATGATGTCACATAAATGACTAGTGACTCTTTCCAAAATCTGATCATTGAGAGTGTGAGTATTGATATGAAAATTAACATGTTTCGTTTTTGTGGTAAACGTAATGACTGCACATTTATATACATTTTTTAGACAACTATAGCTTCCATGTTCTGCACCATTCTGCAAGCGCGGCCAGACCCGACTGCAGGCAGGCACGGTCAGCTCTCTTCCAACGAGGTTGACAGTATACTAAAATCACTAAAATGATCCATAAAACAAGACGGAATGTCATTTACAAACAGGGTAAAGAGTAGTGGACATATAAAATATAACGTCAAAATTTACATATTCTAAAGTTTTAGTATTGGAGCTAAATAACATAACATAACATAACATAACATAACATAACATAACATAACATAACATAACATAACATAACATAACATAACATAACATAACATAACATAACATAACATAACATAACATAACATAACATAACATAACATAACGTTGCAAATGAGCCCTTCCGCCCGGTGGCAACCATTCACACCCCCCAGACCTAATTTCTGCCCCTCCCCTAAAAACGATCTAAACTCAAAAGACCCACTAGCTACAATATCCCCCGGCAAGTCATTCCATTCCCTAACAGTCCTTTCCATGAAAAAAAAATGTTTGAAGATCAGAGGTTATCGAAATAAATCATGAAAATTTATCTTCTAACCACCCAGCCCATGATATTCGGTTCAAGTCGCGGGAAGTACTAGGGCGCTACCTGTTGAACAAAGTTTGTAACCAATGGTGTTCGTTGATCGTTTATAATGTCTATGGTGTGCTACAAACATTTACTGAACTGTAGATATTTAACTTTCACTGTTTGATTACGTCATTTTACCAAAGCGCACCAAAGAAACTGCACCTTTATTCCTTACAAGGCTGTGGTTATTATTGAAAGAATTCGTTATCTCAAAAAAGTTATTCTAAAGTGAATAAATCTTTATGAAAATTACACTGATTGATACTGATTATCTTCCCCGTCATTAGGTTAAGTTATGGTTGGAATAAATACAATTTTGTAGTACAATTTCATCTAATAAATTTGTGAGAATGTGGTCCTGACGGAGAGGACAGTAACTAAAATCTCTCGGCCAATGAGAACGTGAGATCTGCCGAGCAGCAGCTCACGTCCCCGAATGTGACATGGCGTCTGAGAAGGAAGTTTATTGTTAAATAGACGTTCATGCTGATTTTATGACATCAAAACAACAGGAGGGCTGCAATAGAAGCCACACATCTTTCATAGACACTTGCATTGATGGTAATGCATGCAAGGAAACCTCAGAGGATTAGCGATGGGTACGAATGAGTTTCACAAAATATAACTCTGAAATCGTCTTGACAACTTCGCCATGTTAAGTTATTTGGCGATGGAGGTCGACAAAACAATGATTTTTTACATTTAGCGGTTGAATTTACTGATATTGGGTTCTTTTTGTGATTTCAGGTACTTTGACAAGCACCAGGCCCATCCCTACCAGGTAAACAAAGAATTGGGATGCAAACATCGAGAAGTCGACATGGCTTTAGCTCTGTCATTGAACTCTTGATTAGGCCCTGCTTGTGCCTAGGCCCTAGGCCTAGCCTACGCTTGGCCTAGCCTGGCCTATTATTGGATTGTTTAGATTAATATCTATTCAAAATAACGAAAAACTCATGCAATGATTTTCTATTTCAGAATTCGAAGTATAATAGTACAAAAGGCAATTATGATGCTCGGTACAACCACGAAAGAATGCGAGAGTCTCCTAATGGCAATTCATTTCGGTCGGACAGCCCAGATTCGGAGAGTCCAAGAGATCGAAGTTATCAGAGTAAAAATTCATACACTATGCAGAAAATACGCGAAAAGGAGAGAGAAAATAGAGACTATAAATCCAGAGAAAAATATTCCGGTAAATTTTTAAGAAAATTCTAGGGCCTAGGCCTAGAGATGTCCTCTTGGTCCTAGGCCTACCTAGCCCTAGCTCTTGAATAATATTTTGTCTCGTGTACGCTTGTAATGTCATTTTTCTTAATAAATTCGCATTTTCAGACTGTGCCAGATCTCCAAAAGACAAGCGGAGTAGAGAAAGTCGTGACTCTGAGCATAGGACCAATCACGACAGGAGCAGCAGCGAGATAGGCAATGAGGTAAGTTAGATTTGGGCCAAAAACTAGGCTTGGACTGCCTTTATCCAAAACTGGGCCAAGATCTCGTGAGTGTTGTGGCCTGGGAGGTTAACCTGTGCCTGGGCATGGGCATGGGTAAGGAAAATGGGGCTACGCCTAGCTGGAGGGTCAGCTAGGCCTAGGTCTATGCAGTTCACCTTTTGTCCTTAACCAATAATTTGTTCTATGTTTTACTGTATTTCAGCCATTGTGGATCTCCAACATAGTTGGGGAAGGTCTCAAAACGTTCCGGCGATGAGGCTGTTCAGGGTAGTGTAGGCCTACCAAAACGTATTCAAATGTTTATACTTCTGGTCGAATCATCTAACAATCAAAGACTGTATTCATCCAATTTACGACCTAGGTTTTTGTTTCGTAATCAATTCTCGACCGCGCCAAATCCCATGTTAACTTCGCTGAATATTATCAAAATCAGAAATCGACCCAGAGTTAATTAGCATTATAAAAACAGTATAAATGTCCACCAAAATACATATTTTGGTGCAAAAAAACCTAGGTCGGGAACCGATTTCCTTGCGGTAGAAATTGATTACGTTCTGTCATAACAGTTGTCCCGTGACTGCCGTGCTGAATTCAATATTTGAGGTGTCGGCCTAATTATAAGTTAAAATACTAAAAGTAAAAGCATTTAACGTAAATAGGCCTACAATGTTTAATAGTCAAAATAAATGCAAACAGTATGTCGTGAGCCCAAATTAAACGGGAGAAAACCTTGCAACACTGGAAATGTGCGACTCCGAGGCTAACCTTCGTAACGCAATCTATTTAGGCCACATTCTTTGGGTCAAACACGCGTCATCCTATTAAAAATTCGCTACTCGATACATTTTAATCGTTTACGAAGTCGATTTTTTTGCAGTCTTCATGAAAACATCGTTCCGGATCAAATAAAAGCAATCCCAGAGCTGTCACATCAACACAACGTGGTTTTATTTGATATAGGTGGCGTGCGCGTTCGTCATTAGGGTGGTCGAGAATAGGTGATGGTCGAGAACTGCATAGCTGACCCTAGCCTACCTAGCCATTCCACAATTAGGCTTACGGTACCTACTAGGCCTAGTTGCCTACTGCATTAAACTCGACCCACTCACAATCAACAATTTTTTTTAATGTAAATCCACATGGGCAAGAGAACCCCCATCCATAGCTCCGAGCTTACCATAGGCCTATGTTATTCCAAGTTTTTGTTGAAATAATTTGGACTTGCCAAACAATCAATACAGGTAAATTGCACTTTCAAGAATTTGAAAATTCACCGTGTTCACATTAGGTACGACGTCGAGGCCTAGGAATTGGTTCTTTTAAACACAATTCCTCTCAATTATTCATTATGAGTTTATGACTAAGTTCAAGCAAGAATCTTTTGAAAGGAATGTTTCTTTTACTAATCTAAAACTCGATGACTTTTGATATGGTAGGCCTATGGTTCCTATTTTTTTTTTCAACTTGAGTTTTACTAGGGTCTAGGCCAGGGTTTGAAAAATATCTCAAAATGTAGGAGCCAGGGACGTTGCGTGGGAAAACCGAGGTCTGGGGCAAAGCCTTGGCCGCCGTAGGCATTTTTTCATATACAATTGAACGTAAGTGCCCGTAAAATGGGTTTGGAGGATTTATTATCCACTCTTGTAGAGTGTACAGATGAGCATTATCAGCTGGGATAGGCCCTAAATGGGTTCTTATAGATTTAATCTGGTTTTTTACCCATCCAAAGAGCACATTAAACAAGCCTAGGCCCCAGCAATGAGGAGGCAGGCCTAGTTAAAATGGAATCTATTGGTGCATGTGCACCAATAGGCAGCCAGCCTAGGCTCATGCATAATAGATGACGTGGACTGGCATTGGTTAGTGTCAATGTTACGTAGGCCCTAAGTCTTCATGTTCTACGGTCACATCAGGGTTATCTAAATTGTTTCTAGTGTTTCTAAATGTTTTTGTGTTTTCAATTGCTTAGCATCCCCGTTGTTTGATAGATAGACAAAATGTTGCAATGGCAAAAATATTCCCCTTAATTTTCTACAAAAATAGTGTCTACCATATTTTCGGTAGAGACAACGGTTACATTACAAAATCATGGTTAATAACTATTATGTTACTTATTGGAGTACCAGCTGATTTCCTCATTTTCACGTCCAGTATCAAACTACTGTATTTGCTCGATTGCAAGCCGACACCGAATGCAAGCCGACCCCTGATTAAAAGTTCATTTAACAAAAAAGTGTAGCATTTTATACTCATAAGTTTGCTATCGATTCCAAGCCGGGGTGCCATTTTGAACTGCAAAAATGTGTCAAAAAAGGTAGGCTTGCAATCGGGTAAATACGGAATGCCCGGTAAATTAATGAGAAATTGATTTAAACACAAAAGGACTTGGGCCTATACGGTATTCATGAAAGCTTTCATTAGTAGCATATTTTAAAAATCGGGTCTGTAAAATCGGAATTTACATTTACCTGGAATTTTGGGTTTTCCATTGTTGGTATTTCCTCAAAAATGCCATATTTGCCTGTCCATTATTAAACACTATCAAATCGCATTGGAGGAAAAATTCTTTCTTTACACATTGAAATGACTTAAAAAATGATCCGATAACAACCAAAGTTTTTATCCAATATGGCTGCTTATTCCTAATATTCAGTATTCACAATATGATAACTGTTTTTGTGCTGTTTTTACACTCTTTTTGTTACATCGAATTAGCAGCCATAGGCCCTATTGGATTAAAACTTTGGTTCTAATAGGATCATTATT
This sequence comes from Sweltsa coloradensis, assembly GCA_024449915.1. Lineage (NCBI taxonomy): Eukaryota > Metazoa > Arthropoda > Insecta > Plecoptera > Chloroperlidae > Sweltsa > Sweltsa coloradensis. Next base: position 674,404 of record JAMZAV010000090.1, read on the forward strand.
AAAGTCACTTTTATGTGCGTAGATAGAATTTTTCCTCCAATGCGATTTAGTGCTTGATAATGGACAGTCAAATATGGCATTTTTGAGGAAATGCAACAATAAAAAACCCGACTTTCCGGGTAGGGCCTAAATGCAAAATCCGATTTCGCTGACCTGATTTTTTAAAATACTATGGAAGTACCGTACAAAAATCCTTTTGTGCTTGAATCGATTTCTTATGGATTTACCGAGCATTGTTTGATGCTGGGCATGAAAATTAGGAAATCAGCTGATACCTACTCCAATAAGCAACATATTAACCATGATTTTGTGACTTAACCGTTGTCTCTACCAAAAATATGTTTTTTTTTTTAGGAAATTATAAGGGGAATATTTTTGCAATCGTCATGTTTTCTCTACCTCGAACCATTGTGTAGATTTTCGATAACAAACACTCTTCGGCCACCATTTTCGAATATGGCGGCCGAACCTCCAGTTCGATCATAGGGGAGTTTTAGTATCTTGTTTAGGAAGGTGTTAAGAAGGTTTCTGCAAAAATTCAGCTTTTTGGTAATTTTTTCCTCTAAATGCCAATAGGCCTAGGCTATATGGTCTTATTTGACTGGACTAGCCTATAGGCCTAGGCAGAGTTTGTTTTTTTATTGATTTAGGCCTACAAATCACCAGTAAAGTTTAGAACTTGGTGCCGCTTCAAGAATAGGGAATATTCCACTTAATATTTTATATTTTATTTTAATTCTTATTCATGTCTAAATAGTCACTGCACTTTTTTTTATTTAAAAAAAATGTTTTTTGTGTAATTTAAACAAGAAGTAAATTGGACCCCCAGTTTGCGCGCCAAAAACGAGCGTGTGCCATCTTTGGACGGTACTACGTCATAACTTTGTTGAGTCAAGGCCAATTGGAAACTAAATGTACGTATATTTGTACATATTTACATACAGACGGCGGTGCTCGCCCATCCGCTCAACACAAACAACTCCACAGGGATGTACATTTTCACCGTCTTTTGTTTTTCTTTTTTCGTATGTGACAGGAGATTTCGCGAGATCATTGTGATAAAGAATAACGAGCATTTTGTCTTGAATTTTTGCATAGCCTAGGACTATCATGGTATTCTTTATCTACAATAGGCTTTAATTAGTCATCAAAGTAAGGTTTTTGTGCGGGGTGTTTGTCAGAACATGAACTTGCAGGCCTAGGGTTGGCAAGTTAAGCCTAGGGCTTGTCAAGTGAGTAATTTTAGTATTCACATACCAATGCCTCGGCCTATATCCTACAGGAACGATTGGCCTAGACTGTTGTATTATAAATAATTTTCTACGTCTAGGCCTAGACTTAGGACTTTTTCAGTTTTGTTTTTTGATTGCAATGTCAACTTTTCTCGTTTTCTGGCTAGGCGTTAAATGTAAAATGTCCGCCATCTGTTTACATTACTGTAGGCTACGCTAGGCGCTGCTTTGTTTAAAACACCGCCGTCTTGATGTATATCTCGATCCTACTATAATACTATTCCAACATCTTTGGTCTGGATGTATGTTTATCCAGACGGCGTTGGATCAACACAGTTCTGACGTCACAGTCGTTTTTGCCGCTTTAAAAAACTGCTGCTTTTAAAACGGCTATAAATCACTGGATTATTATTTCACGGAAAAACAAAGTACATATTTGTAATCGGGACGAAATACTTCTTCTAAAAAATCTATTCGTACAGTATTTGGCGGAAGTGGAATATTCCCTATTGTGCCATCACTATGTGCTGCATTGTGAATTATGGGGTAATATCGGCGTGCCCTTGCGCCAATGCCAGCTTGTAAGGGGGTAAAATCAACAAAAATAGGTTAGGCTTTCGCTTACCTGGTATCTGGTGGTTTTATATATATATCTTGTTTCTCTTAAATTGAAAACAAATTATTAAATCACCGCACTTAGTGCTATCCCTACCCCACCTAGTCCCTACAGAATTCATAATAAGGCCTACCACTAAATAGCCCTAATTACCGAATATTTTTTTCAGAATTAAGGTTGTTCTATAATAGCCTGGAAAAATAAAACTAGGTAAAAATGTCTTGCAGCGCCTCAAGAAAAATAAGAACCGAAAAGGAGTTTCCCCTAAAATAGAAACGTTTAAGGTTTTTGCGTTTTATTAACATAAAAAAACTACGAAACCTTTATCGTTTCTATTTTAAATATTAAGGACTTACAACCAAAAAGGAATTTTGCCTAAAATAGCCTATAAACTTACTTTTCACAAAACAGTTTAATACATAATTAGTAATTACCTTAAACTTGTTAGGACTAGTAGGAGTCCAGAAAAGATATTTTTTAATTGAAAAATTATGCTTTAGGTTATTAGGTTTTTTGCATTTTCAAAGAAAAAATAATGTAGCCAAATACGCATTGCTGAGTGTAACTATCAATTCAAACTAAATTAATGGAGGCGTGGTCAGTTTGGACTAATGGCAAACAATGTGCAAAGATTCGACTTGGTTTATCGATTTTGGCTCTATAGTGGATAAAGTCATTTAGTTTTTCATCCCTGAGGTAGAGACACTACTAAACACTGTCAAAATGGTCGTATTAGTGGAAAAAGTCACTAAATGAATGGTAGGCCTAAGCTTGCTGTTCCTCATTTCATAGCCTACCGGTAGGCCTACCAATAAATGGTTCAGTTTGCTGATTAGGTGGTAAAAATGATAAAAAGCATTTTATTTCATGCAAAAGTGTGAAATTTTGCCTTTTGGTGCAGTTTTTTTATATCATAATTCATGGCCATGAAAGATTATGAAAAATATGATTCAGGTATTTTTAAGACATTTCATTTTTTTGCCTTTTGCAAAATCCCTGGACCTAATTGGTAAATGTTGAGCTGTAACATAAATGTTGCAATTCATATTGAAACAAATAATTTCCTAACTGATTTTAATTTGTTCCAATGACGATTTGCTTAATTAACCCTAGAAGTGCCAGGGAGAATTCTTGTATAGTGCCAAGGAAAAAGGGAAAATTGTAAGGGTTTAGTAAAAAATTCGTAAATCCTAGACGGTTCAAGATAATTTATTGAAACAAACACCAAATTGTAGGTAACATCATAAAGATATGTGCTTTGAGACAATAATAAAAATTTATAAAAAATGTACAGTCTGATTCAAGGAATATGGCACTCAAAAAAACTTGTTTTTGTTTTGTTTTGAGTGTATGATTTTTAATTTTTTTTTTCAAATGAAGAGGATTATTTTATTGTTTAGAGGTATTCCTTATTTAGTTACAAACTCAAAACAATCAACTTTAGTAAGATAGCTGAAAAATTGTGGAATATGTGGCATTTTTAGTTCTGGCTTGCCTGGTAGGCCTAGGCCTACGCCCACAGCAGCAGCTGCTGTCAAAATGCCTCCGTCAGCAGTGGCAAAAGTAGGCCTATGTTCATTCCTCGAAACAACTATAAAAAAGAAAGATAATTATTAGATCTATTAGCCTATTTATATAAGAATTCAGAATTTATCAAAATGCATCTTTTACATAATAAATTTTAGTAATGACCGCTAGGCGGAAGCTTACCTGGCGAGGGACTGACGTCCTCTTCATATTCAGGATCACTAAATCCATCATCCAGACGATAGTCATCATCACTAGATGACGAAGAGAAGTCAATTTCATTATCTGATATGTCTATATCGCTTCCTTCATCTTCTAACAAAATTCGCGATAAATCTTGGTCCGTCAACAAAGCATCTGCCTTACGCTGCGTCATGTCGACGGGAATAAACAAGAACAGAAATTTTCTCGATTTGTTATGTTGTGCATACTTGTTCACAGCCTTTGAAACACGAAAATTAATTTTTTTCCCGACAGTGCTATCGATTTTCTACAACTAGAAGGTAGCATCGGATGAATATGTCTCACAGATACTTAGTAAACGCGCGCCTTTTAAAGGTCGATAAAATCGACGCGGGCGTCCAACGGAGGGTTTTAAAAGTCGATAAAATCGACTCTGGCGCTTCTAGGGTTAAAACACCAGTTAAAATAATGAAGTTATTGATCAATGATATTGCAGCAACAAATACGATTGTTGTGTGTATCAATAATATTATACGTAGGTATTGATGGTTGAGCTTTTTTGGTTGATTATTTTTGTACAATGATGAATGAATACTGTTTTGTGGTGTCATTGTTGTCGTCACTATCAAGACCAACCATGTCTCAGGGTGTCTACAAGACTGGAAAACATGGAAAAGTCAGGGAATTTACACGTCCTTAATCCAAATAAACCAAAAAATAAATCTGGAAAAGTCGTGGATTTTTTTCTTTTCTGGAATTTTACTAGAAATGTAAAAATCAATTTTTTAGTAATTTCAATACCTTTTTTGCCTTTGTAGTAATGGTCAATTTTAAAAACCAATTCTTAAATTATTTTACCTTGTCTGGTGTTTAAAATTCTTGCCGACATCGACATTGAATTTATAAACAATTTTTCTTCCATTATAATGTGCGGGATAGCCAAATTTGCAGCCTGGGAAAATATTATTTTCCATCTGGAAAACCTGGAAAAGTCAGGGAATTTTGTAGTAGAAAATTTGTAGACACTCTGTAGTCTGCCTTCAACAATGCGAGGCAACCGACTACAAGTCTGAATGAGACCGAGACGAGCGAGCGAAAAGGTGGCAAGGTTGCCCTAAAAGCACGATTTATATGAGAAATTCAAATATTTCTTTGATTGTCCCCAAAATCATAACATATCTAAGTCAGTGATTTTGAACGTTCCCATAGAACGTAGTTTCGTCAAGATCGGAGTAGCCGTTTGCCCGGTTGCGGGCCAAATATCACGAAAATATTGCATTCAAAATTGAAAAAATCGTAAAAGTACAATATTCATGAGAATTATTTCTTCGATTTGTACCCAATAACATGGCAGGTCTAAGTTCAAAGATTTCACAGGTCCCCTCCAAATTTCATTAAGATCGGATCAGCCGTTTTCACGGTAGAGTGCGAACAAACAGACAAAAGCACCCGAGCTATTTTTTATCAGGGGAGTCAAAGTCTTTGCTATGCTCATTCAAGTAGGCCTACATAGCATTATAATATTTAGGCTACATGTAGGTTTCTAATATGAAAGCCTATGCCTATTCATTGTCTACAGTGACAGTTAGCCTACTACAGGGGTCGGGTCGGTAACCTTTTTTGTCTTGGATGTTAGTTAGTGGGGTTTTAGGGCACACAACAGTAAAGTTATCAGTGCCCATATTGCCAATTTTATAGAAATTTTTAAAGTGATTGCTAATTGGAGCCATAGTAGGATAATTGAAAAATAATAATAGGCCTAATGGTTTATTGTCGTAGTATCTACATTTTGCGAGAGGCATTTACAATAGAAATTACAGCAAACAGTAAAACTTGTAGTTATAAATTATTATATAAATAGACAAGAAAATATAGTCATGAATTACAGTTTCATAGCCTAATTTTGAGTCTAAACTAAACTAAAACTAGGAAACCTAAATCGTTTTAACGAGTGAGTTTTGCCAAAGGTTTTATTTAAACCGAGTTGTTTACAAACTCTATTGCTGCACATAATTTTTTAGTTCAAAGTGCGAACGTATTAAAATTTTAGCGTGTTAAAATCCAGATACTTTGTTTTTCATTTTAAAAAATTTTGAAAAATATTTAGATGAGGTATGTCTCATTTTTAGAAAGACCATAGGTCTCCGTGTGTGCTAGTGTTGTATATTTTTTAATTTTATTATTTTTTTTTTTTTTAAAATTTTTTTTCTTTTTAGCGATGATTGCCTGTAAAATGAGGCCTTTGAGTGATGGAGCTAGTCCTTAATTATATAGCAAATCCTTTTATGAGTATATGCTTTTCATAAGAACTTTTTTAAGAGTATTTAAAATGTTATTGAGCATGTTTTTTAGTTAGTGGTAGTTTATAACAATTTATGTGTGTTCAGAGTTTGTTTGGTTGAGATTTTAAAAATTTCATGTAGGCTATAACATTGTCTGGGTTGGTATTTTTTATATTATTTAGATGCCTTAAAATGAACACTAAGAGTTAGAATTTAATTTTTAAGATTTCTATGTTTCATTTCATCATACTTCTTTTTATAGGTATCCAAGTAAACTTTGATTTGTAGATGAGCTGTTTAAGCAATGTTAATTTTGTTGTAGAAGTTTTGATACGATAATTTGAAAATGTGGTCTTTGTGTGGATGGTTTTAACTTTAGGTAGGTATACTATTTGATTTGGGCCTATTGTTAAATGTTAATACATTATTATTTAATGCTTTAAAACACATGTAAGCACAAACGGGTAGAACCTGTACAGTCGTGTTTTCTTCCGCAGTTATGCACAGTATTTTTGGATACGGTATTTCATGGGAAAACTGTTCTATGACTCTTCGAAAATGTCACTCAATGTTACCTACTTTATTAATGGAAGTAAACTTCACATAATACACAAGGTGGAAAACCACTTCATTCTACAATGAATGAATAGGTAACACCAAATTTTTCAGACTAATCACTGGTAATTGGAACAATTTTCATTGGATATTTCGTGTTTCTTTACGTCGAGCAAGTTGACTTTGGATTTTAGAGACTTTTCTTTTAAACAAAACTTTAGAGACGGGTTAGACGCACTCAAGAACCGCAGGTTCCCGACCCTTGGCCTACTATGTTCACATTCTGATACAACATTGATTAAAGCATACTAAACTGCTTGTTAATTAGAAATTTAAAAAATATATATTTCAAGGAGGCCTACTTACCTAGTTGTAGGCCTATATAATTTATTGTTATATTCTACCCAGTAAAATATATTTAACTTTATCTTTAAATTAATAGAGGTGGGGCCTAATGTTTTAATTTCATTGGGTAGTTTATTAATATTATACAATTTAATTTTCATGTAAGAAATTTGAAGCCTAGGCCTATTCTTTCATGACTACTTTTTTAGGGCAGACCCAGTAAGTGTAGGCAAATTAGAACTAATTTCATGGCCGATTGCGATGCCCACATGTTTTGTGTTTTCTATCATTACAACCACTGTTTTAAACTCCAATCAGAACAAATGTGTGCACGCTCAGTGCCATAAAAATCCAACCACACACCAGTTTAAAACAGTAGTACCTATTTAACCGGGCTGCTTCCAACTGTGACAATGGTTGCACTGATCATTGGCTGACTACAATTAGTAGCAGTCTCCGTGCACTCTTTACATCGTGTCAGGAAGCATTAAACTTCAATTATTAATTCAAATTTCAAACTTGCCAACTTTTCTAAATTTGCCTGAATAATGAGTATTTACTAGGATATTGGTAGGCCTATATATTGAGACCTGCAATTGAAAAACTAAAAACAACTTTTTATTCACACATTTGAGAAAGATAATTGCAATATCCGTATGCCTAGACTCTGCAGTCTACCCGACAGTCTTAAAACAGAATGCAATACCTACTAATAATAGTAATGAGTAAATGATAACTGCTTAAAATAAACCTTATAACTAAAAAAACTTGAAATAAGTGCAATATAACAATATACTGTAGTAAAGTTGCATGGACATTTCTGCACTTGGCATGCAGATAAGCCTGCCACAGATTATATGAAATTACTACTATTAGATAGGCCTACCTTCTATAGTTAAGTGTGCACATACATTACGGTTATGCCCCCCCCCCCCCTCCATTATTTTGCTTTTAAAAATCTTAAAGTTAGCCATAGATTTGGGTAAATACAGTTAACCCCTCTTCCATTTAGCTAACTTTTCAGCCATCTTCCGTAGACATTTAGTAATCGGTCCATAGTGACTACCATAGTTGAGGACCGTACCGTACTCAAAACCAACTTGATGCTGATTTCATAACTACGGACAAAATACCAACTTAAAATGCCAATTTTCTACTGCTACTAGATTGATCCTAGATCACCTATTTGAAACCAGGCTTAATATAGCAATGGAGAGCTTTCAGGGGCGTACGCAGTAACTTATTTCGGGAGGGGCTTGGAAGAACGACTCAATTGCCCCCTCAGAAGCGCCACAGGCAATTTTTTGAAAATACGAGTTTTTGAAGTGGTCTTTATGTATTTTAGAAGAAGTTAAGGGGCTTTGCTGAACAAAAAATAAGATAAATAAATGATGAATTTTCTTTTTTTGCGTAAACCTAGATGATTTGCAGAATATAATATTTAAGCTGGGATTTTTTTTTTTGGGGGGGGGGGGGGAAGCAAGCCCCCATCCCCTGGATAGGCCACTGAGAGCTTTGCTCTGTAATGATGTTTTTCATTTAGCCTACAAATATAAACACAAAACAATATGGAAATTCAATATTTTATACCAGTACACATAGGCCTAGGCCTACTTGTTATAAAATGTAGGCCTACTCAAATTATTTTCTTGCATCCAAAAAGGGGCATATTATGCCTTTGGATATCTCATCTACATATAGGTAGGCCTACTACAATTTTTGACTACTTTATTGTTGGGTGGGGAAAGATTGATAGGAAGCTAGGAGCCAGCTAGGAGCCAACAGCTTACCTTGAAAGAGTTTGGCGGCTGTGTAGAGTTGAAGGTCACATACACAAATAAACAAATTTTATTGGTGTCATCCATATAGCCATCTTTGGTACAAATACAACAAATCGGCTTAGCTGCAAATTGCCTTCAGTGACCAGATAAGAACATTGAGGAGTAAGGTCCTATTCATTTTTCCAGTAGTAATTTCAAATGCCATTAATTTTACTATTCATTCACTATTTTATTTCTTATCTGATTCCAGAAAGTTAGTGTACATCCATTAAAATTAGCGGGCCAGAATGCGTCATTACGGGAGAGTTCTCAGCGAAAACCTTTACATAATTCTTGTCAGGTAACTATTCACTTACATTTTATTTGTCGATCAGTAAATTAGTAGCTTTAAGGATTTATCAAAAGTTAGGCCTACCAATACCACACACACACAGTCGCCAAGTTTCATTGGATATAAAGTCTGCAGAAATGTTTGTTAAAACTTGAAACTAATAATTAAGGTAGGCCTACCTACCCAACTTTAGATATTAGAATGATCTTATTACATTAGTTGCACATGGTTGCCTAGAGGCTATTTAAGTAGTATTTAAAGATCATTCTAAAACTCCATTCACTATTCAGTGCTATGGCTTTGTAGCAGTCTGCTTTAGGCCAGTGAGCTAACTCTAGATTTTAAGTATTTTCTTCATCGTACCAGAGTGCAAATGATTTATCCTCAACAATTCAACTAGGTCTTAGTTAAATTATCTTAAGGCAATTAACAAAATAAAAATATAGTTTTTTATTTTTATTAGATATTTATTTATTCTTTATTGGGTGTCCTACAGGTAGGGATGTGGGTCGGAAAATTTTCTGATTTGGAAACATTCCATCTTAAATATTAAGTGAATGACATAGGCCTAAAGAGATAGGGTGCACACACCTATGTGCAACAGCTCGCCTCAAATGGAGTAGGCACACCGCAAAATATAACATTATAGGCCTATACACAAACTACATAGGTCTAATCAAAATGTTTTCGGTCCATGTGACCTTCCTCAGTGATTGTAGAGAGAGAGAGAGACTGATTTGAAAACTAAAAACTAGGCTAGCTGTTGGCGAGAGGTGAGTGGCACAAGTGGAAAAACACAGCACGGAATGTACAGCCTAATATTGAAATGGCCTAGGCCCTAAAGATAGACTGAAATTTAATGAAAAGTATTAATCATCAGCTCTTAATTTACATAATCTTTTCCCTTTAAAAATCTATTCATATTTTTATACAGAGTGTAGACTGCAGACTGGTGTTCGTACTTTGTTCAATCTGTGCAAAGGCTTTGTCAAGGTCAGAATAATTTTTTGAAACCAGTATTCAGTAGTTGTCTTGTTTCCCCTAAAGTTCTGAACAAACAGTAAATGTGCAGTTAAAACAACAAAAATTACTGGGCTACCCATAGTGTAATAGTTGGTTTACAATTTACATCAATACTATGTATTTATGATTTGTTAGATGATTTACATAGGCCTAATAAGGATAAGGGTATTTGAAAATGCATACAAAGATGTCCAAGGACCACAAAACTTCATTATATAGGCCCATTAGAAGTAGGGATGCACATCAATACTTTTTTCATTATCCCATTATCGGGCCGTTTTCAACCATTTATTGATATTTTGGTTATCGATAATGACTTTTGATTATTGATTAGCAAGATTTTATCCAATATTGATTATCGATCGATAATATCAATTGTTGTGTGCATCCCTAATTAGAAGTTCTGCCATTGGCCGACATGCTGTGACGCGTGAAAGCTTGATTCTTAATTTGCTGGGTTTAAGGATTTAACAAATTGTGTTTTAACTTTTTTTAAGAGATAGAAGTTTGTCATCTTTGTAATCCTTAATCACAAGCCCTAATCCTGGGCACCGTTTATGAACTTTAGCACGGGTTTTCTATAGTTTATTTTTATACTTTAAACATCTACATTAACCAGCCATTAGTACTGTAGTTCTGTGCTGACTAGAATTAAGGAATACGCATTTGACCTCCACCTGTTTTTAGTCCCCACCTCATAATTTCTTAGTATACCTGCTTGGATCAACAACTCAGTGGCTACAACAAGCCTCAGATTTAGTTCTCATCACGCTAGACCTGCAAGTTGGTACTGGAGGCAAATCACCGATTTCAAATGTCACTTCCATTACAAGTGACAAGGCGGACATTGTTTGTTAGTCTTGATACCAAGCAACATGGATTTTCTGAGTTTAAGGACATATCTGCACTATGTTCTTGGTCTCGGTACTAGTTCTTACGTGAAGTAGGCCTATAGCTTTCGGTCGCTTCTTGATGGACTTGATGGAATATCAACACTGGTATCAATATTAAATCGAACAGCCGTGTAGTTGACACAATGCCAGAGGCCGACTGATTGTTATCTTAACAGAACTTTTAAGTGTTTACATAACGTTTTCATACCAAATTTGTAGGGTTGGGCGAACGTTCGAAAACTCGAGCCCGAGCCGAGCTTTTTTTGAAGTTCGGCTCGGCTCGGGCTCGACTTTTTAAGCTCGAGTTCGGTTTTTATCAAAACTTCGAACTTTAAACGAACTTCGTCTTGAAATTACGCCAAAAACACGCCAAAAACTGATTGAATACATCGTTCGCGTAATAAAACAACAAAGCAGCGATCGCCATACTGGATTTTTCTAACAGCTGATTTTCCAAGTTCCAGCGCCTTGAAAAGTTCTCGTTTTGTCACGCCATGACGTCACGACGAAGCTATCTGTTAGAAGGCGGTGCGCATCTGTGATTGGCTCGATCGTAACAATTCACACTCATCGTGCAGAGTCGGCAACATAACAAACACAAACTAGAAATTTTGCTTCTTGATCTATGAAGTACCAACATTATTGAATCTTAACGGCGGGAAATTTGAAAATACGCAAAATTTGAAAAATAGTTTGCATTAATTGAATTTTTTATGACGAAATGGAGCCTTTATTTTGAGCTTTTTTTTTTAATTAAATTTTTTTATAACTTTAAAAAAAAAAATGAGCTTTTATATTCAAATTAAAAAATTTATAACTTTTTTTTAAAAATTTTATAAATGTCTATTCGTCACAGAATAATAATGGGATTTTCAAAAGTTCGGCTCGAGTTCGAAGTTCGAAAATTTTTGGTTCAAAAGTTCGAGTTCGGCTCGAAAGTTAAAAACCCAGGTTCGCCCACCCCTACAAATTTGATTCTGTTCTATTTATTATACTTAGTATGTATTATTATTAATTGCATTTAATAGCTTGTTTGGTTATTCAACATGATTTGGAAGTGTTTTATTTCGATTGTCTCATGAGGCCGCCATTTTATAGCAATAAGAATGAAAACGAGTGTGGTATTTTCATTACTAGGTTTCATTCTCAGTCTCGATCGGGACCCTTCGTACATTGCTTCTGACGTCACCGATGAATGATTGATGACGTTAAATTGAAAATGAGAATAAGAATAAGACACGGTTTTCAAGCAATCGGACACGTCCTGAGACCTTTCCCCAACAAACATTGATTGACCAATTGAAAACTTTGTTACACAATGAAATCAATCGAGGTGGCGATCTTGTTTGAAAAGTTATTTGTTGTTCCTGATTAGTCTATTTAGTATTTGTTGTAGTGTTGTTCAAGCTTTTTTTTTCAAATGTCACTACGTTTACCACAGGCTCTAATCCGGCTTACACTGGACAGCTAGGCTGGTCTACATGGTGGCTTGATAAACGCTGTGAGCCGGCCCAGATGAGAACCGATCTAGATTCTTTAGCCGAGCCTGATGAACACTTCACTGCAACTTGATGGGGAGGTTATGAGTATCCAGGTGGCGCTATAGAACAAATCGGGCGAGAATAGATGCGTTCCATGCAAATAAGTCATCCATAGGCTATATAATATGTAGCTACAATTTAATGATTGGTTTCATTTAATAATTTTGTTTTGGTAAATTAAGTGGTTGAAAACCGACGTTCTAGTAGGTCTAGCAGGCTGTGGCTAGTTCGGCTTAAAATTGGGCTAGAGTAGGCCGGCTTAGTTTTGTTGATATACGCCTCGGACTAGATGAAACCGGTCCAGTGTTAGCCGGACTAGAGCCTGTGGCAAACGTACACTGTGCTAACCACTGTCTCCTAGATACTACTCGTAGCTCCTCGTTCCCTGCCTGTCCATGCGCACAGTGTTAATTGTTGTCCAGGCAATCGCCCTTTTTTCACAAGGACATTCTAGCGCTAGTTTCCGCCCCCTAGAGCTCTGTTCCAGTGTTTTGTTGTTGTTCTGATGTGCATCTCATTAAATGTCATCTCCGATGTATTTTAGTTATACTACCGGTATTGAATACAACAACTAAATTGAATGTTTTAGATTATATCATTTATCAAGGTACACTTGCAGAATAGTAGGTAATAGTTAGGGGCACGTAAATTTCGCATGTGCGATAAATGCGAAATGTTGAAAAATGAAGTTTTTTTTCACTTTTCTTTACCTTTCAAGGTATTTACAGCTATAATAATGCGTTTTTGAAAATGCAACAAAGTGCGAAATTCACGTGATTCTGCGAAATGTCTGCATAATGGCGAAATATCAGCGATATTGCTAAATATATGCGAAATTTAAGTACAGCAAAATACGATCGCCGATTGACCGCCCCGCCGCTTTGTAGCGCCAGCCGCCGACACCACTTGCATCAGTCGCCGACTCCCGAGCCGGCTAGGCGGCAAGTGTTTATTTATTTATTTATTTGGACAACAAATAACAATACAAAGTACAGTTAAAGTTTATAACAGTTTTCACCGTGTAGTCCATTTTTGCTAAACATAGACTAGTTGTTACATAAGTATTAATCCCACCCCTCCTCCGCCTTCCGCGAGACCAACACTCGACGCTACTCGGATCATTGACCTTTGCTGGACTGTGCGATCTCTACAAGCCAAGAATACGTAGCACGGCTCGCGCAAGGACACGAAACGGAGGGTGTAGCAGCTCGGCCTACATTGTGGTTTTGTCTCTCGTCGGCTCGCTTTATTTCTGTGTTCCGAGTTAGTAAAAATTATGATAAAATGCCACTTGAAAAGATAAGTCTGCAGACACGAGCTGCAAAATACAAAAACAATGGTTTTTACGTCAGTGAATCGACGATAATGATGTGCGGTAATGTGCGATTAGATGCAGTCAAGAAGGATACGTTAGACAAACATGTGTTGTCTTCCTCACATTTTCCACACATCAGGAAAGAAGGCCAAGGTCGAGAAAGTTGAGTTCATTGAAGACAGTGTGAAATGGTGCTTGCAAGCCAATATTCCGTTACACAAACTAGACCACCCGGCGACGCGGGAATATCTGCAAAAGTTAGTAACCATAGGCCTCGCCTACCTCTTGTAGGGATCATGTTTTTTAAATTGTTATTAGGCCGGCTCACGGCGACGTACGACGTAGTACGGTGAGGGGGAGGGGGGGGGGGGAGTGCCCAGTTGCTTACACTAGGGCTATATTAATTAAATAAACAAATAAACATAACCGAGTGTGGGCATATCTGCAAGGCCTAAGTTAGCTACTCCGGCATTGTTTGTAAAAGTGGCTAACAATTAATTTACAAATTTTAGTTAATTTCCTGATTCTATGTTATTTCCTTGTGTTAAAACAGTGCCTTACATGGCCCTCTTTGCAAAAATAAACCCCAATTGCTCAGCTAATTGCAATGATTTTTATTTCTAGACTTAGTTGAACCTTGAACGAGGCCCCCGCAACTAAATATTGCATATATTTTTAATTTGCACCAATGTGCTAAATTTGCAATTTGAAAATGCTACAAAGTGCTAAATTTTGAAATGAAAGTGCTAAATTTTGTATTTGAAAGTGCTATTTTTCCGTAGCTCTAGTAATAGTACACAAATATTTCCAGTTGTAAAATTAAACAAAAATTAGAAGGGCATATTGCCAAGTTTGCTGTTTGATAGCATAAGAAGTGCTAATAGGCCCTAGTGCTCTAGGGCCAGGTCTCCTAGTAGAAGTAGATGTTTATTTATACCTATTTCAAATTGGTAGGCCTAGATTGAATCCAACTAAATTGAATGTTTTGTTTTAGATACATTAGTGATGTGGATTTTCCAGAAAGATTCAATTTGGAAAATTCCCATGGAAAATTTCCGGGAAATGTTCCACTAAAAAATTACATTTTCTATGATGTCCTCCATATAGGTCTACCATTCATAAAAAGAATGCAATTTATTCATTTCAAGCATTTGGCGGCCGCTCAGGCCTAATCTAATAGGCCTAGAATGCCGAAAAAACTATAGGCCTACAACTCTTGTATAGACACTGACAGATAACTATCGACAGCTGACGCTTGGATATTGAGATTTTTTCAGCACAACTAGTCTTCCAGCACAATTTTATTATCTTAAAACACATTTGTCTTAGTTGTTATTGACAAATAATCATTTAAAAACAAAATATTATTTGTTATTTCCACCGCGACAGAAGTCCGATCAATAGTACCTATGTGTATTGCCAAATAATTTGATGTCAGGTGAAGAGTGGGTCTTCCAAGATTTTAATTTTTTAAACAATAAACCTAATTTATGTGTTTAAATACTAAAAACAATCTCATGAATTTTAGAAATGTCTAGTGCTTTTCTGGCAACTGTAAAATTGATTGGGAAGGATATGCCCCTGCTTAGGTAATAACATACCGGTACAACAATATCTTCCTTTCAATGATTCATTTTTAGTTTTTATCCTTGAATTCAAGAAGTTTGATGGAAAAATGGGACATTAGGTTCCAAACGGATAGGCCTACACTTAGTTAACGTGAGCGCCGGGGGATTTACACCTCGATTGTACTCCAAGGCCTACTTACTAGAGTGGCAGGATGTTGTTGATTCAATTGCAAGTTTACGCCCATTGTATTCATGCAATTTAGTTCCCTTAGTTAGAAACTGTAATGTCTTGACATTACTTCGAATTGCAGGTGCTAGTACCCGGTACAGCCATACAGTATAGGTACTTGCATAAAAATTCAGGTTCTTTGACCTGGAAAGGATATGTATTTTTTTACGAACTTAAAACTTGAACTTAATGTACCTAGAGGATAGTTGATTAACTTACCATGGGTATTCACTGGACTTAGTGTATCATGTCGTGACCAGTAAAACATCTTAGTACAAGCTAAAGAAAGATTTAAAAATGATCAAAGGTTTGGAAGATCCCATTTTATTAGTGTGGTTAGGTCTAGGTCTCCTTTTGGCATGGATTTCATGTAGGTAGAGGTAGCCTATATGCTTCATTTCTACACAAACAAATCAACCTGAAGGTATTTCAGTACAAAGTTGGCAGTTATTTGTTCATTAAGTTTTTTTGATTAAAATGTAAATACTTTTGTTTTACCAGGAAAAGCGTGAAGAACGGGAGAGAGTTTTACCGGCACGGGTCGGAGATTGGACGGAGCACATTAGTTCATCTGGAAAGAAATATTACTATAACTGTAAGACAGAAGTGTCACAGTGGGAGAAGCCTCGAGAGTGGATCGAGCGAGAACGCAGCCGAGACAAGCCGAGGGAGAGAGATGGAGATAGAAACTACAGCAGTTCCAGCCGGGGCCACGACAAACATTCCAACTCTCGAGCCTCCATGAGCAATTCGAGAGATCAGCCTTCAAAGTTGATCCCTCGATCATCCGAGAAGAGAGACGTGTATTGGAATAACCAGTCGAGCGGAAGCAGGGACGACGGCGACATGCACGACAGAAGGAAACATCTGGGTAGTCCGTACGACCGGCCGACCCAAGTCCCGAGGCTAATCATAAAGGAAGAATTCCCCTCCGAGTCTCAGACGCAAGACATGGATATCTCTCCGGGAGACAGCACCCCCACTTCGGAAGCATCCTACAGTGGTTCGTCCCACCACCAGGGGGTGCCGGACGTGGCCCCAGGACCCGTGTTGCTGGCAACAGCCCTGCCGCGTCTACAGTCCCACCCCCCTCGCACCTCATACCAACCCGTCAAGCAGAGTCCCTCTCCTACCCCCGCCATGGTTCCCCCACCCCACACCGTGGTCTCCGCCAATGTACCGGGGCCTCCGGTAACCCTGGCCAACCTACCACGGCTTCTGGCACAGATGGGAGGTGGTGGCGGCGGAACAAAGATGGAACAGTCTGATCTGTCGCCGCAGAAGGCCCTGCAGCAGATACAGACTATATTGTCGCGTCAGACTTCCATGGAGCCCGGGAACGGACCATCTGGGCTCAACAACCTGCATCCGGGATCTCAGGCCACTTTGCAGCAACCACTAAAAATTGAGACCAATAATCCTACAGTCTCTGGAGAGGGGCCACCCACACCCACACACTCCGAGAGTCAGGACTGCAATGATGCAAGAAAATGTAAGATAATATTATTAGAAATTCTATTATACTTAGGCCTGCTGTTTGTTTTATTTTTTTGATATTTGCATTTAGTAAACTAGGCTATGCAAGAGTTAGAGACTGGGTAAAATACTAATAGAGTCCCGCAAATCTATGCTCGCGTGTTAAAATTTTGGTAGGCTCACCGCCCTAGAAATGTAGGCCTAGTGATCTCACCGTCCAAAAGTATTTAACTGGATCCATGTCAAGCATTTTAATATATTCTGATAGTTTGCCTGAAGCATGAGCCTACATTTAATAAGTAACGTGAATGTCGCATGAGCCTACATCTAATACTTAATAAGTAACGTGAATGTCTTATAGGCCCTATATCAAAATGTTTACATATTATTTCATGTAGGCCTACAGGGGTGGACAAATCCACCAAAAGGTTAGGGGCCAGGAAAAATAAGTAGGGGTCAGTAGTATCGCGGTATAGCCGGGGTCTGGGGCAAAGCCCCAGCCGCCAAAGACTTTTTTAGTATTGCATAATGTGTGATTGCCTAAAACACAATTTAAAGCAAATTTCTGTCAATAATAGGGCTAAGTTAATAACCTGTGGAAGTACGGTAGCTAGCCAATCTTGCATGATAAATGAAAAACACTCACTAATTGCTTACCCTATGTTGCAAGGTGCTTTTTTTTATGGATTTATTTTTATTTTTATTAGAGATGGGCCGATTCCAGATTTGATCAATTCCAATTTCGATTCCGATTCTTATACTAACCAAGTTTAGACATAGCCTGTAAATAAACACAAATATAGTAAGGTTCTCTACAAGAATAATGTAAAGAATTATATTAGGGGTGTGCAAAGCTTCGAAATTATCCAATCCGAATCCAAAATCGTAAAAGTTTGAAGTATTCGAAAGAATTCGATAGGGCTGTGCGAGCAGGGTTTTTTTAAGTCGAGCGAGATCGAGCGAGAATTTGAAAAAAATCTTGAATCTCGAGCGAGATTCGAGATCGAGCGAGATCCGAGATTCGAGATCGAGCGAGATCCGAGATCAAGCGAGGTCGAGCGAAATCGAGCGAGATCGAGCGCACTGAAATTGTTGTAGGACCCCAAAGAAAGAATCGCCTACACAAAATAATTAGGCCTAGGCGGCTTCAAAAGTAAAAAATAGGCCCTAGGGCCTACTTAAAAATAATATTTAAAAAGTAAACAACATTTCTCAGTTCAGTGCATAGGGGCCTAGGGCCTAGGCGTGGAGTAGCCAAGGCCTAGCCCTAGCCTATCTATGGCAGAGGTCCTAGGCTACATGTTGAATGAAATATAATTTTTGTTTCTAACTTTATTAGTTTAATCACATTAATTTGGTAGTGAAAATATTTAATAAGTAACAACACCTGGCAGTGACCTCAGTCGCAACGAGATAGGAATGTCGTAAGAAAAACCGATAAAGTAGTTTCTCCGTTAGAGTCGATAACGAGTCGATAAAGCGCTCTCTGCTCTCTACCGCCAACTTCACAAATACGCTTCAGTTCAGTAGCTCGCTCGATAGAGTGCGCTACCAGTGACCAGTCAAATGCGCGATCTGTGTGCGCGTCGATAGACGCATGCGCGTTGGCAACGAATTTGTGAAATTTCGACTAGGCCTAAAATAAAATGTAGATGGATGTCTTGTTGTCACTTATTGGGTGTATGCTAGTACTAGAAGTACCTAGCCTAGCTTTCGTTCTGTAGAACTTCTCTAGAGGAAAGTGTTTTAAAGTGAAGCCTATTTTATGCGTCATTTGTTAGTAGGCCCTAGGCCTCCGATCGGCGGGTTTATCAAAGCTCCGATCACGGAATGGAACCGGGACTCTGTTAGGCCTAGGCCTAGCTCGTCTAGGCCTAGAGATTTCTCGACAATGTGGCATGGCAATATGAAATTATTACGCAAAAATCGGGGAATAAATATTACTTTACCACGTCGCATAACGCAAGGTCCCGCATAATTACGACCACCGTGGTTCGTGACGGAGATATCTCGAGACAAGATTTTTCGAGCAATTTGAGATTGAGATCGAGCGAGACTCGTTTTTCCGAGCAGTATGATCTCGAGATCGAGCGAGATTCGAGCAGCACTTTAATCTCGCTCGAATCTCGAAAAGTCGAGACTCGCACAGCCCTAGAATTCGAATAGGGCGCAAAACACCTGAGACCGAGAAACTCGCAAATAGGGCCTATATCGATAGGTCGATTTTATTTTTATTTATATTTATTTGTCCTCCTTCGTAAATCAGTTTTTGAACTGAATAGGATAGACATTAACTACATAAATGAATAAATAAATAAAAATGCATTGGTAATGAACACTTATCTGCAAATTTGTGTATTCAACCCAAAACCTCAGGGCCCCGATTCATGTAGGCCCTACATTTATCCCGGGTATAAGTGGTATAAGGACGGTATAATGCAGGACATGGCAGGATAACTCTCATCCAATCAGAAATTTTCAATCCAACAACAAGTACAACAAATGTTTTTTCCACTGCATTCCACAGCCATGTAAATCAGCAGATTTGCAAAAGAACACTAAACATTTGCACCATCTTTTGTTTTACATTTTTATTTATTGACAGAAGATTGCGTGAGATCATTAAAAGAAAAGAAAAGGCGTATTATTACCGTAAATTTTGGAATAGCCTAGGACTATCATACTATTGTTCATCTGCATAAGGCTTTTAGTAATCAAAACTAGTTATTTGTGCGGGATTTGTGTCAAAACAAGGTCGTGCAGGCCTAGGGTTGCCTAGGAGAGGCCAAGGGCTTGTCAAACGTGTTATGTTAGTATTAATTTTATCTAGTCCTATAGCCTAATCGAACTTTAGGCCTACACTGTTGTATTATGAATAATTTTCTACATCTGGGCCTAGGTCCGAGACGGTTTCTGATTTGTTTTATGAGAGTAATGACAACTTTTCTCGTTTTACACATAGACGCAAAATTTAAAATGTCCGCCATCTGTTTACATATTTTCTTATCCCCGTGATAGGCGGGATAAGTCTTCATGAATTGGATTCGGAGTTATACCGCACTTATACCACCTAACTCTGCTTATACCGGGATAAAAATGTACATGAATCGGGGCCCAGGCATGCAGCCTTATATAGGCCTATGAATATAATTATGTTCAGGTGAAAATTTGCTAGGAAACAATTAATTTGCCAGGCGGTGAGCCATATAAATTTCTATTTGCGATACATAACTAAAAGATAAAGCAACGTTGGCGAAAGGGACACAGATAGCATCTGCCATATAGCCTAGTCTAGTGTAGGCCTAGCCTATTTGTCACCCTAGTCACCACTGGTACCTACTATAATGTGCATGATTTGCAAGCCTAAGTATAATAATTTTTCTATGAATAAATCTGGGTACAAATAATGGAATAAGAGGGGTGCACAATGCACATTGATTATATAGGTAGTTTCCGTTTCAAGCTGGCTATGGGCAAGGGATTGCATCACTGTCGCCCTTTCACTAGCTTATTACCACTGGATAGTTGTAAAAAATAAAATAAAATAGCATTCCAAAACTGTTTCAAATGAACACCACACTTTAAAATCGAGTCTTGTAGGCCTATTATAAGAATTGTTACTTCCAGTGTAGAATTGAATATTTAAGAAGCATGTAAAAAATTGATGTCATTGTTAATGCTCTTAAACATTACAATAATAACATTTGGCAAGGTTGGGCAAGTATGTGAGCTACTGAAATGTAATTGAAATATGTGAAATGTAATTTGGTAATTAATTAAAGATGTTCTGTTTTTAGTATCGGAACCTCCCAGCAACCTTAGTTCACTGCACAATCTGTCGCAAGCAGGCACTTGCAGTTCCTTGAATGCCCTGAGGACGCAAGGACCACACTTAACCCCCAGTCTAGCCAACCACTACAGAGATGATCTTGTAAATCATGTGCGCGGCTGGCAGGCAGATGTGTTGGAGAAACAAGCCCAGAAGGTCAGCGAAGAGGGAAATATCCTTGGAAATCTACAGTGTACCAGAGTTTCCGCCGAGTTGAAAATAGCAAGATCAGTTGTACGACAGACGGAAATTCAAGCTACTTTACAAGAACAAAGGTAAGACTTATAAATATATCTTCTAGTTCCATTCTAGGTTTTATTTTACCATCTGACATCTTTTTTATTACAATTAGGAAAAGACCAATCGGCTAGTTTAGTATGATTGGAGAAGGGTTGACAGGTTGGGAAAGCATAGAGAACGTAAAGAACATAAAACCCAGCCTGAAGGGCTGGGGGCGACAAAACTTTTCACCTGCTGATGACAACTGCAGCTAATTTAAAGTTGTTTGTTACCTTAATCCACGACGCGTTTCGTCCTTCTGGGACTCATCAGGCGGATGGTGGCCACTAAAAATCAGCTAACTACATGCAAACAAAACTCACAACACATAACCAAACCTGTGGTAGGGCCACGCAAGAAGTAAATTCTGCATGCATGTTGTCATCATCAGCAAGGTTACTTCACACACCATTCATACTGGGGCACACAGTCAGCACAGACAGTAAGGGGGCTTCCCTCCCAACTCTGGTACTCGGGAGACAAGAAATCCATGACTTGCCCTGGATTGGATTGATTGATTGGATATTGCTTAACGTCTCATATTTATGCAACCCTTGGATTCGAACCAGGACCCTTGGCAACAAGAGAAAAGCTGCCCCTCCTGCTGTTGCTGGGCAAGGGTGCCTCTTCATTCATTCTAAGAGAAAAGGTTAGAGATAGGAAGGGTGGAAAGTCACAACACAGCACAACCAGTGAGGGGGCTTCCCTCCTAGACTCTGGTGCTTGGGCGACAAAAGAACCATGTCTTACCCTGGATTTGAACCAAGACCCATGGCAACGAGAGAGGTTGCCCTATTAATTGTGACTGGGATTCGAAAACGAAAGGAAACAATACTACAAATTGCAAGCTCTTGGCTATAGCACAGGTACACGTGCTATACTAGCTCTTGGCTGCAGGTGAAGAGGTTGAAGGAAAAGACGAGTAGGGTCTAACAGGTTCATCACCTGCTAGGCCCCCCCAGCAGGACAAGGATCAATGTTTACAATCGAAATTAGCCCGCGCAGATTCAAATATACGAAAATAAGCATAGAAAACGTAATTAACCGAAATATCCGTAAATAAGACTAAAAATCCGTTTATCCGTTTTGCACCATAAATATCCGTAAAAACGGATAAAATCCGTTAAAACGGCAGCCCTGAAATAATATGTTTAGTGATTTTATTTTGGTTGGTTGGTATAATATACACATACATAAACCATGGCATGGCTTGTGTACGGAAAATATGAAATTATATTTAAATGCATCAATGTAATTCAGTACACAATACTATAGATACATAGGTGTAAGACCATTGACATACAATAAGTGAAAACACTCTCCTTGAGGTAGATAACTTCTTTTTTCTATTTTAACTGCTCAGCTGGGGTGTCACAACATACGTGTACCATCATTCAACTATAGGGCTACCAACTCATAACCAAATCCCTAGGTATTTAGGCATACTGATGAATTATATTTTTGTAGTAAGAGTGTAAGACCAGTGACATGAAATCCAAAGGACAAACTTAAATCCTTATTTTTATGATAATTACTAATAACTAAATCATTATTATTTATTATAATAATCATGTACCGTATGTATCTATTTTATTGTAAAAAAACACAGATTTTATAAGAAAAAAATACATAATCTATGTGAAAATGTCATTAGGGACAAAATGGTGTCAATGTATGGAGACAAGGACAACTTATTAAAATATTTTTAATTTGGTATTGGTAATTGTTTTTATGGCATGCATCTTTTTGTGCAATGTAGATCTAATACCCTTACACCACCGTGTAAAATCTCCCCACAATTGGAGATTTCTATTGAGAGTTATAGACAAGGGACCATGTCTCATTTTTTTGAAAATCACCCATATTAATCATAGATTCTTAGGCCTATATATGTATCTCTTTGGTTTCAGAAAACTATTTCTACGTCAACAAATACAAATGCTAGAAGAAATGAAGTCGCAAAACTCGTTCATGGCCGACGACGCTTCATAGTGACACTAAGCCGGACGAAACTCGGTATGTGGAAGGGGTGTCTACCAACTAGCTAACTGAAAGGTTGTGGAACTTCAAAACTTTTTAGGAAGAATGTTTTTATCTGTTGCTGTACAAGCTAACATTTGTAATTTGCTTATTTATATTTTGTCTAAGTCACTTTTAAACTTTGGCATAGAATGCATTTGAATAATTAAATTTTGAGAATATGTAATGCAATTATTAAAATGTAAGATTTCTAATTGTATATTACTATATGTTACAAGTGGACTTAAACTAAAATACAAAACCAGCGAAACAAATGATTTCCTCCTACCAGGAAAGGGGGAGCAGAATTGCGTTGAGCCTGGTAGACACCCCCAGTCAGTGAGCATTCTTCGTTATCGGAGAAGGCAACAGTCAGGTTGTATAGGACCATGATGGGTGGAGGGCTACTTTCACACACCTCGACTTCACTAGTAAACCACCGCGCAGTCTCTTACTCTGCCTGTCGGCAGTGGAATTATTATCGCTCTTTGTGTGCTGTCAGTCACTTGTAGCTAAGTGAGGTGGGCCAACAAATAGCACTCTCTAAACTTTGTCCCAATTGGCAAAGAAGTCTGTTTTAGGGACATGGACTCATTGTTTAGGACCCAAATGTCAAGTCTTCAACTTAATTTAAACTTGTTAGTTGGTTACTGCTTTAATCCAGTTTTAAAAGCCAGTAGCGGTTTTATTGTGTCATGAGTGTAATAGTTTGTGCATGACCTTTTATGTTAACATTAACAACCTAAAAATAATGCTAGCCTACTGTGTAAGATCCCAATATTTTTTAGACAAAAGGTTGTGTGTATGCACCATGCCAGTTATTGTTATTTTTCCTATAAGTTGTAGGCAGTAATTTCATAAAATCAATGTTATTATTAATTGTAGTACTAGGCCTACTCAAGAGAGGGAAGTGTGGATAGTTTTTGAAGTTGGCAAGGTTGGTTATCTCGTGCTTTTGGAGGAATGCTCCAATAGAATACACATACAAACGTTTAACTAAAATTGAAATTGCCAGACACAAAAATACTATTACGTAATATCCTGTTTTATACATTGTTTAACTTGTTATAGTTGCCAAAATTATTGAGCATCAACGGTTATTGTGGAACCTCGGTCCAACAATTTTTAAAGATACTACTTGCTAATGTTTAAAAGTGGTAAATAGTTCCAGCAAGGAACTCCCCAAAAAGTTGAATTCCATGATTTGCAGTGACCAGTAAGTGTGGTACTTTTTTGTGAATAAAATAGATGCACATGCAGTGCCAACTGCCAATGTCTTGGGAAGGGAAGTGCCAACTCAAAGATGATTCCGTATGATCACATTTCACTCCAATGCCTAACCTCACACTTGCTCGCTCGCTGACCTCAAAAATAGCATTCGGTGACATCGTGTTTTATCATATATATTATGTAATTTATTTTATTCACATTTATTTAACATATTTCACGTTGAGTAAAAAGTTTGAACAATGCCGGCAGACGCTGGCGGACGCAAAATAAGCTGGTAGTCGGCACTCTGTGCCCGCTGACACAACATGCTTGTGAGATTAGGTCAAACTCAGCATGTGGTTTTACTTTTTAACAATACATCACTGGATCTAATATTCTTTTCACAATGGAAGAAAATGCTTTGTTGTACGAGAAGGGGCTAATATTTTATGATTTTATAATTTTGAATTTAAGTTTTGATGTCGATGTCTGAAAAACCTTTGGACATTGCAGATTACATACGTCTATCATTGCTTTCGATCTAAACATTTTAAATCGTGACCAACATAATGTACTCTTTTATTGTAGGCCTAGATGTTATTACTTATTATTACTTGCTATGATCACAATTCCTTTTTATTTTTTACTATATTCATAGCTCATTGTAGTAGCTGAGAAATAAGACTACCGGTATGCAACACAAACTTATAAATTGGATACGGTAAAATAACTTAATCTCCTGGATTTAACCCATTGAGCCATGAGTACATTTTGCCTTTACGGAAGCAGTTAAAACCGTATTACGGGGCATGGCACCCCGCCGCACCCTGTCTACGGGCCGAAAGCACATGAATGTTCAAAAATGTAGGCTAGTCCTATTGTTTTAGTTCATATGCTTTGCTTTCCTGTTTATATTCCCGACAGCCCCAGGCCTAACCGTACTTGTGTAATCATCTCGTTTTATCTTGGCTAGAAGCACTCAAGTCTTCATCAACATCATTATCTACACTTACATCATTTGCAAGCTAATCAACAACACTTCCTGAAACTCACAATATATCACACTCATTGGAAATTCAGCACAATAGCCTTCAGATTCGCCATCTCGTAATATTCAGGAGCTTCATGTCATTTTTACGAAGTAAACAACAGCTGAGAAACCTATTTCTGTTACGGCGCACCGCCTTGACTATTTGAAGACCTTCATCTTATTTGTAGTCGTCTGTGAAATGGCCGTGTTCGAGAATTTATCGGGAAAAAACTCAGCCACGTTGGTAAAAGAGTCAGCCTCTATATAGTGCTGCTATCTGTGTGAGATTGACTGAACCACATCGGTTTGGCGCGAATTCAAATGACGAACGGAACTGACACGGAACCATTCCGTATGCCGGCTTTCGGGCCGGACTCGCGGAATACGGAACGGTTTCGTATTCCTGGCTTAATGGGTTAATGATCTGTGAATATCATTTTGAATAATATAATTAGGGCTGTGCATGTCTCAAAATTTCAATCGAGATCGAGAACAAAGCCCTTCTTGATTTACTTCCAACAGCTGCTCGAAAAATCGGGTATCGGAACGACTAGATGATTCGAGAAGTCTGTTGCTGTAGGCGTTAATATTCAATGTGATGCACTCTTTAGTACTGCTTGCACCGACAGTGAACAGTTGACTGGCGAGATGTAGGTATGAGGCACTCGCTACACCGCCATGCCTATGTGCACCCACACTGTGCAAGGCTTTCTCTACTCTGCTACTATATGGATCGATTCTCCCAAGAATGTTATGTATCGATAAGTCGGAAACGCTCATTCGACCTCGGTTTGAAATCGACTATTACCAGTTATAAATTACGCCAACACAGCTTACAAGTAGTTTCAGTTCCATCATCAATACTAAAGACACCATCTGTAATACATAATATATGTATGTTCATGTACAAATAACACGGACTAGAGACCTATAGTTTTTCACCTTCCGTATCGTTTTAAAGAATTTCCGGTATTACTGTAGTGTAGTTGTAGTGTAGTGTATTAAATTAATATTGGGCTTCGAACTTCATTGAAAGCATACGTTTGTAAAATTTATAGTGGAGCCTAGGTCTAGTCTCGAACATTATGGTATGTGACAGGATTTCAGTTTCATGTTTTATTATAGATAGGCCTGTATTACTTGGGTTAATAACAATGTGACTGGAACTTATAAATTTGTAACTACAAAATCAATGGATTTAATACTGCGATTACAGTCTGCTCGATCTTGAATCTCGGTCAAAATTCAATAATGTTTTCTTAATCTCGCTGTTCGATCTTCCTATCCTAATCCTTGCTTGCACAACCCTAAAATAAAATGTGATGTCACATTTCTAGCTAATAAATGAACAAAACCCGTGTTATGTGTGTTATTCATGTTCTTTGTGTTACATCATGTTGCGTACGAGTACCGAAACCACTCGTCTTGTTAGGTAATTATTATCTTATCTCTGCTGAAGCTCGTTCTCTCCCTCCCTCACCATGGTGCAGGCACTTGCCACCAATTTGCTACAGTAGGCCTACTCAATGATAGGCTACTTGCATGAAATTTTTAAATATTTTTATATCTTGTATAAACAGTTTCAAAAAATTTGTAGCCCTTTTTGTATTTAATAAAATTAACTACCTTACAAATGTCTTTTCAAAAACGACGTTTTAACTCTGCGCCAAAAGTGTGACGTAATGAGACACTGTATCAGCCACGGTCTTCCTAATACTGTTCAGTATAACACAAAAATAATATCTTTAGAATAAAAGTGCTTTGGATTATCTCTCAACAACAATACTTCAGGCTGGGGTAGCACAGTTTTGACAAGCTCTAGGCCATGAACCCTTGCTTTTACAGGGTCCCAGTTTTTGTGTTTTATTGCTAAAAATCTTATGTTTATTCTTGATTGTGTCATTTCAAATACGATAACAGGTATTGT
This sequence comes from Sweltsa coloradensis, assembly GCA_024449915.1. Lineage (NCBI taxonomy): Eukaryota > Metazoa > Arthropoda > Insecta > Plecoptera > Chloroperlidae > Sweltsa > Sweltsa coloradensis. The sequence goes on from JAMZAV010000090.1 coordinate 701,594, forward strand.
AAGAATCCATATTCAATCAATTGGTAAAGCCAGGTGCAATGCAGTTGTGTGAAATATTAATTAAAATCGACCCTAAATCATGTCTTTGAATGGCTCCATCGTCTGTAGTGTACGATTACGTCATAGACCAATGACAGCGCGTTTCACATTATGTTCCAAAATAGGACTCTTCAAGCCCCAATATCTGTATTAAAACAATTTGTTCATATAAAATAAACGTGATATTTGAATTCAGGATCTTTTTTTTTTTCTCCAAAGATTAATATGTTTCACTTACGGTAAATCTAAAATACATGCAAATAGCCTATTAGAGCTGGGGTGGGCATGTCACCATCTGGCCTTCTGGTTACGACTCTTGGACGTAAATGAAGATTTTATCGATTTAGTTTTAATTTTGTTATTAACTTAGTTAGTCTCCATTGATCAGGGATAGTACTAGTTAAGGGATTTAAAATTTCAACGTCAAAGCAAAAAAAAAATGACGCTTGTAAAGGTGCTAAGACAGGAAAACATATAAAGGTTTAAAATTTAAATGAGACAAGGCATAATGATATCAACATTAGAAACAGAAAATCATTATTCTGCAGTAGGGTGTAGTATTTTATTTTAGCATTATTCTATGCTAGCAAATAAGGTATTCAAATCATTATGGTTTTTGCTCTTGGTGTCAAAATGTGCAAATTCTGTACCATACTTCATCCACAACTTCCATTCATATTTGCTACACCTTACGTATTGTGAATTACTTTTATTTGCTGGTTGGCCATTATTCAATATTTTTATTTTATTTGGCAGCATTTTCTGGGTTGATGTGCAGAAGCTTTTATTATTGAAGTAAAGTGCCCCACTGAAAATCAGTTACGTGTCTGAGAAGGTCAAATACAAATTAATTACTTTTACTGTATTTTTATTTTCATAGATCTATGGTATGGTTTGGTTGATAAATGTTGAGCAAAGTTGAAAATTGCTAAAGCATAGACTAAAGAACCTGCCATACATAAGAAATTCTGTCTTCAATTCCTATCAAGGTGGGCAGAAGAGTTTACAGGCCTGGGTGCAATGTAGCTTGATGCACTTCCTTGCCTCCTTGTCCCCCCCTTGCCGTGGGCCCTTAATCTCTCGGGGCCCGGCGCAACAGCACCTCCTGTTTCTATGCCCCTGAAGGTGGATTCTTTTAAGTAAGAGTCTTTCTTTCCAGTATATTAGTTATTACCTATGTTTTGTATAGTACTAATACCGGTATATGTTCTACATAGGCCTATCGGCTACCGTATATATTTTTTGTAGGAAACCTACCTATGAAGAACTCAATCCTAGAATTTGCTTTTTGACCGAGACCTTTTGCTATAGGCCTAGTACTATAGCCTACCTACCGTTAATTGAGGCTACTTTATACAAGATAAAAATCCTTCAAACTCACATAGTTTTTTAAAGATTTCATGTACCTACATACCAAGACTACAATACATTGTGTTAGTGTAATAACTAGCCATTGGCCAACAAATGTTACTGGGCAGGACAACATACCGTAATGTTTACCTGAAGATGATGGACTGCAGCTAATTTATTGTTTACTTGATCAATCGTGCACTTCATCCTACTTTGATTTAATAGTAGTGGTTGTTTAAAACTGTTGTTTCCTATTAGTTTGTTATCAGCAGGTAACCGCTACTGTGCACACTTGCCATGTGCCTGGTTAGTTTAATATTTGCATAGTACCGGTACTATATTTTTCCATTTTTCCACCAGACAGTTCTTTAAATGATATTTTAAAAAAGACTAGCATTTATTGCATTTTGTAATTACCTATACAATATAGGCCTACTGCACAGATGCTGGCAGAATTTAAGAAAATCACCACTTTCAAATTAGCTCAACCAAATCTCAACCTAGTGGGGGTTGGGTAAGAGAAGCAAGGTCATTGCATATTTCTCTTGTCATTTTCTACAGTTAGCCTATACGAAGTGTAGAGTTTAAAAGCAAATGAGAAACTGCAAACCATGTTATAATATATGTTTTCAAGTTCTATAATTTAAAAAAATGTTTTATCTATCTAATCCCGGAGGACGGGGTGGAAACAATCCAATATAATTGCATGATGATTAGACGTTGATTGATGCATGTCAATAAAGTCAAGTTTTACTATTGTGTTTTACTCTCAGAATGGGTAACATAAGACCCTAGGCACATGATGTGACTGTGTTTTTGCTTTGCCTTCACGTAATATCGGGCCCATCTAAGAGATCTTATATTAAAACTACTTGCATTTGGTGTTTTACCTAGTCAATCATAAGAAGTTGCACAATTTAGAAAAAATAATTTCTTAGCATCACATGGTTTTCTTAGAACATAGCCTGCCTGCATAAAAAAACTATACAATTTTGTAATCAGTACCAAGGGTATAAGTAGTCAAATAAATAGTATACTAATGTAGAATAGTAGCTTACTGATTACAATATTTAACTCTTTTTTTCATGGAGGCTATAGTTTTAATACCACATTATACTTAGAAATAGCTTTTTGGTATTATTGTGCATTGTTTTGAGGTATGCATTCCTAAAATATGGATATTTATTTTGTGTTTTAATGTAGGCCTAATCAATAGTCCTTTCTCTTTATGTTCTTAGTATAACCCGTTGGTATTACTAGCGTTCAACACAAGTTGGAACGTGGGTTGAAATTTGCATTGAAAACTCAACCCTCGTTGCAACCTGCGTCCGTTTTAACGACAAATTTTACCCGCGTAACTTACCAACCTGCAACAATGCTAGCAATATAAACGTGAATCATTTAACCTACTGTCATGTAGCAATGTTATTGTGGTATTGAGTATTGATTGAAAGTTTGGGACAACGTTTATTCAGTTCATTGGGTAAAACTAATTTTAAAGTTGGGGTCTAATGTAGGCCTAGACCTGTCATCACACTACATTATGTCTAGCATGAAGTAAGTAGGATTTCTTTGAATATAAAGCCTGGATATTAGAAAGCTATAGGGTGTAGGGCCTACTGACAAGTTTTAGATTATGTTTAGTTTGAATATCAAAAGATTTTATCTACGGTATCCGTGATGTCTACGTTAGGTCACGTTGTTTTGCTCTGAAAATATTGTGTTTCAATGGCACATGGCGCACTAGGAGAGAAATATTCTTGCTAATAAAATTATCTTTTGGTATAGAAGAGTTGTCTCCGGGAAGTGTAAATCCCTTGCTTCACCTACCTACTACCTACCAGGAGTGCCATAGACCGACCTGGCAAAATGGCCTTGTGATTTGCGTTGTCTCGTCCCACTCTATGTCCTGCTCGATTGAAACTGTAGGGTTGCAATTTTTTTTTTACTTTTTTAAACTTTCAGGTCAGTTCAGTTAATTTTGTTTTTATTTACAATATTTTATTTGTTAATGTACTACGGTAGTACTTAGGCTAATATGTTTCATAGTTGCGTGCCTTCATCCTTTTGAACTTAGTGAAGCATAGCATAGTCGTTTTTAGTAGGCCTCTCTCTCTCGTATGTCAGCACTAAAAAGAAACTCTAGACCATAAAATGCAGGGAACACTTTGAAGACTAATCTCCTATATCAGGCGCTTTGGTGAAATAACTAATTGCATTTAAAACTGAATTTCACAATCAAATCTCTTGTCAAATGGCACAGTCTTCACTCTAATATCATACAAGAGCCAGAGCTATTACGAGAGAGAGAGGGAGAGAGAGAGAGCTAATAAAAAAAGCAATGGAAGAGGCGTTGAAAACGACTTTATAAATTGACTAAGTACAGCGTACAGTACGGGGGGGGGGGGGAGGTTAGAGACTGCATATCCTTTCCAATCTTAACCTGGGGGGGGGGGGGAATAGGCACTTACTAAACAGTTATGATGTACAGGGGAGTTTTCTAATTTGAGATATGCCGGTGCTTTTTTAAGGCTGTGCACTGAAGAATGCTGGTCAAACAATACTTTCAAATTTAAAACCAATGGTCAGCAATTAACTATTGCAAAACAATGAAATAGATTATTATATGGTGGTAAATGTATCCATTGATTTTGCAATACATACTAAATAAGCTATTGATGTACATTGGTAGGACATTCCAAATAAAGAGCTATGGAGACATGTGATGTGACAATCACTCACATTGGCAACCAGTTTAGTTTCTATAGCTAGGTGGTTCATTGATAATGTAGTTGTAGTATAGGCCTAGTCAACTTATCTTAGAACGCCGTGTTCTTTGTTTGCGTATATTTGGTTGTATCCGATCAATCGCATCAGTGTATCACTAAATTTGTTTGCACCCGTCACAACTCATTGCTTCAGTGGCTATGCATTTTACTAATATTGTGTCTATTCACAATTGCACCAATATTGATTATATTTCTAAATGCATTTTCAGTATATTAATTTTGTGTTAAATTAAATTGATTCTGTAATCCAATAAAATGTTAGCCGTTATTATTCTCCATTGTGGTAGGCCCTACTAGTATGAATGTATAACATGATTATTTGTTTTGAAAGTAGTTTGTGGTTGAACTACTTATTCATGTATTCATATAGTATACCTCATGTTCACTTACCTAATCCAGCCGCTACTGGTTAAATAAGAGCTTTGTTCAGAAGCAGTAACAAACTACGTATTATTATAGTTAGTATTTTAATTAAAAAACAAGAAATTGTTAAACTTGCCCTTGTAACATTGGCCAATGTATTATTTAAAGTGAAAATAGCTCAGATAGGGGTACATTGTTGATAGATAGTGACTATTGTAAATTACTATTCCTTTTTTGCACCTTCAGATCCAGTGCTGATTTATGTCGGCTACTTCCAAGTCCTCCAAATGTGGATCGTCTTGGTCAACTATGCAAAGCCCATGTCATTACATTGGGTTCATAATTCAGATAGCTTTTTGTATATATTAATACTGATAAATAATACTATACCTAATTATTAATTAATACCATTATATGGGCTTCTCAAGTTTCAAATACCGGTAAACCGTTATTTGTCGATGTGTTGTAGTTATCTCGATCAATTATTATGTTTAGTTGTTTCAATTATGTATTGTCCTGAGCTTTAAAGGCTAATGCAATATCACACCGAAAAGTGTTTGATGTTTTCTGTGACATAAACTTCTCACATAAAGTTTTGTCTTGGTACGTACTAATATGCATAATAAAATGAATATGTACATGTATATATTGTTTAAAACTGTAGACTTGAGAAGTCCACACATTTTACTGGTAATTAAGGAGAGGACATTGTTGTTGACAAAATATTTAAATACTTTGGCTCCACTTTACCGTTGCAGTAGTCTGTAAAACTGCTGGTAATTCAGCACAACGTTTTGGCTTTCAAAGGTGTATTTTGCCTGTTCTATTAATTTGGTTCAAAATCTGAGCGTTTTGTCAACCCCCTTGCTCTGAGTGTCAAGTGTGCAAGTGCTACCAAGTCACTTATGGGTGTGCAGAATTTTTCATATTTGTGTATATCAGTCCCATGTATTTATGAATCGATGAAATCAGTACTACAGTAACCGTAGTACATAACTTCAAATGTAGAATGTACCGTATGTAAGGATTGGGTATTCAGTGCAAGGGGTAGCTAAATAAAATCGAAATATTTAAATTTAACCCTTGATTTTCAACAATCTTCTGTCCATTCCTTAATCCCTATTCATTCACCTCAAATCTAAGTTATAATACTATGTTTAATAATATATACACTTAAGACACTGTACAGTATAGGAAGCAAAACAAGGAAAAATCTACTGAAGAACCACCACCAAAATATGTCCCAAGGTCATCACACTGCTATGGAATGTGAAGGTTGCAATGACTTTTTTGTCTTTGTTTACCTTTTATATTTCTGGTTTGAAACCTTGAAAAGGGCAGGGAGAACTGCCCAAAACATTGTGTGCCAGTTGCAAATACGCTCACCATTTTTGCACTTATGTTATAATAAACTATTAAAAACATTCCCAATGAGAAAAATGATGGAAAAAACTGGTTGAAAAAGGCAATTTTTCAAGACTTCATTGGCAACTGTTGTGTGTCATTTGTATTTGTTTGTCCAAAATCTGCAATTATTTCAACGGATATCTGATATCAGACTGATTTCACCAGCGCAGAATTAAAATAGATCAACATAGATACCAGGCTAAGGCTATTGATTGACCCCTCTCTCTCATGATACTTTTTTATGGTTTCGTTCCGTCGTTGTCAACATATGCAAAGAGAGCGAGAAATTCAGAGTTCGATTCCTAGTGATATGCAAGTTTATTTCAATTGCTATCTCCCAACATATAATTATTATTTCCAAAATAAAACACATTAATCTGAATGGTAAGAGCAACCACAAAACATTAGCTGTGTTTAAAAAAACTAATTGAAGCATACAAGTTTCGGGAAACATCGTGTACCCGTAGTAGATTTTGGCCCAGGGAAAGTCTGTCTGGAAGGCTAGAAAAGATGTAACCATATCAACAAGCCCAGTCCCCAATCTTCTCGTTGTTTCACCCATTAACTAACTATAGCAACTGAAAAAAATAAAATAGTAAAACACCTATGAGTCATGAAACATGCACATGATGCAATAGTAAACAATAATTTCAAATCACAATTTAATTTGTAACAATGCTATAAAATTATCTTAATGCAGTCTTTAGACAACGAAGTCTTGTAAGGCAAGTCGAACAGGACTCGTCGAGATTATGTCCTCTGTAAAACAATGTTTGTTTGTTTGTTCGATTCCATACGGCCAAACATATTGAGCTGAAATTTTTAACAGACATTCGTGACCTGAGAACTACTGACCTACATGAAATTATAAATTGAAAATTAGGCTGGAAATGTGTGCGAACGACGCTGCTATTGTTCTTGAAGAAATCATTTTTATCGCATCGTTTTTTTAAATGTTGTGCGGTGAATGCACTGCAGTGACCAAGGTGTACCAATTCTTGCATGCTCAAAGTTTCCCAAAATTCCGCTCGGAGATTGAGTAATCCTTTCAATCTTTACTCATTTTTGTACTGGCTATGTTTTTTATAGTATTGTATAATATACATTTCAAAACATGTTCTATAATTTTTTAATCCAGAAATAAAAATATATTAAACTGACCGCTGTTTCAACCCTGGTATCCCACATTTCGGGTATTAAGGCACCTATGGCCTACTACTATAGACTAGGAAAAAGTAAAAGTCGTCGTTAGACGAGTGAGCAAGTCATGTGTTGAGTACCCGGGAACATTTGCATTTGAGTTGATTGATATAGAAGGTATAAATGATAGGGTTAGGGTGTGTCAACTGTAAGGCCATAATGTCACTAGCCTATGATGGCTAGGGAGGAAACCCCTATGCTGGATCCAGCCTTAGGTAGGGGGTAGAAATGGAATGTTACCAGGTACTCAACATATTACTCGCTCACTCGTCTAACAATGACTTTAGAGTTTACCTAGTATAATTCAATTTGATATATAGCGATAACCGAGCACAATACTATATTCATCCTACATTTAAATAAAATAAATAAATAAATTGTATTTAGAGTCTACCCACTCAGTTATATAACTGATTTTCAGTGGGGGACAGTAAATCAAAGCGACCAAGCCAACCCTATAGGCCAGTTTTTTTCTAAATTCCTTTGGCCATAAAATAGAAACAAGTTCCCTAAAAAGGAACTAGTATGTATTGGTGTCACCTTGCAGTTTGCAGTCCACGAAACACTAGTTGGCATTGAGAAATGTTGGCCAACAGTAACCAGCATTTTCATCGCATTCGTTTTGAATAGTGTTGTCACACAGGACAGTAATAACCGCAAAATGCTGAGGTTTACGCATCTTGGCAGTCCAAACTGATGCATCTCAAGGCAAGGCAAATTGGTCATGTCGGAGGGGCTCTAAACGAAAGACCAATGCAATACCAATCTCGATGAAATGAAAATGAAAACTTTGTAATCTCTGTGCGACCTACCAATCTTTTTAGTACATCCGTGGAAATATTTCCGAGGATCATTTGCTCTTTTAAAATTGTGTGCATTTATTTGCTGTCTACCAGATGCTATTGGTACTCCCATGTTGATGAGTATCACAACACTAGGTTAGCCACTTTTTAAGAATTACCATGACCATTAAACTTTTGCCCTTATTGGGCAAGTCCAAGTCAACTCGAGCAGGGTATGTATTGTGTCTACATATGCGCGCTGGAGGTGGCGATGTCATATCGATGACGTGCTTGTCAACCCCAAGGTTATTTTTATATGCTTGTACCGTAATCCTTCCTTGGTATTGCCATAAATAGAGCAGTGGTTCCCAACATTTTTTTAGTCAAGGCACACCTAGTAACAAATAACGACAGAGCTGTTTGGTGGTACAGTGCCATTATTGAAACAATTGTTTAATAAGGACGAGAATTTTAATCAGCCCAATGCCACTTGCCATCTTTATGGCATTTAAACTTTAAAGGCATTTGGTTACATTTCCAACAATTTATTCAAACAATAATAATCATAATGGTAGTCTTCTTGTTGTTTTTGTTTTAGAATTATGTAAATGTATTTTCAATTGTCCTAGTGTTCTGCAATATGTATGAAAGAAATCTATTTTTAAGATGTTAAAATGTTTTATATTTAGAATAAAATTACAAAAGTCATAAGTTATAGAGAAAAATTAAGTCAAGTTTGCTAGTTTAGTATTTACTATTTTAGCACTTAATTGCATTGATGATGTAAGTAAGAAAACTGAAGGCGTGGAGAAGTAACATTTATAATTTAGTATGTGTTTGGGGTGTATAGGCCTACCAGGCAAAAAACAATTAGCATTACAATGTTTTAATTAGTTTAACAATTTAATCCTGTCAAATAAGATCTTATATTGACGTTTAGAGGAAAAACTTGTGATGTCGCTGAATTTTTGCAGAGACCTTCCTTATATAATACTAATCAACATACTAAAACTCCCCTACAATCGGACTGGAGGTTCGGCCGCCATATTGAAAAAAATTGCCATATGGCAAAAATATTCCCCATTCAATTCCCCTACAAAGAAGGTGTCTTCTCTTGTTATGGTAGGGGCAAAGGTTACGTCACAAAATCGTGGTTTATATTTTGCTTATTGGAGTACCAGCTAATTTCCTAATTTTCACGCCCAGCATCAAACAATGCCCGGTAAATCCGTAAGAAATCGATTTAAATACAAAAGAACTATTGTACGGGGTTCATGAAAGCTTCCATTAGTATTTTAAAAAATGAGGTCTGCGAAATCAGATTTTGCTTTTACCCAGAATTTGGGTTTTTTCCAATGTTAGCATTTCCTCAAAAATGCCACATTGACTGTCCATTATTAAGCACTAAATAGCATTGGAGGAAAAATTATTTCTTTGCACATTGAAGTGACAAAAATAACTATGAGATAACAACCAAAGTTTTAATCCAATATGGCTGATAATTCCTAATATCCACAACATCAAAGTGAATGATGTAACAAAAAAGAGTGTAAAAACAGAACAAAAACAGTATTCATATTGTGAATATTAGAAATAAGCAGCCATATTGGATTTAAACTTTGGTTGTAATCGGATCATTATTTAAATCATTTCAATGTGCATAGAAAGAATTTTTCCTCCAATGCTATTTAGTGCTTAATAATGGACAGTCAAATAATATGGCATTTTTGAGGAAATGCCAACAATGAAAAAAAAAAAATTCCGGGTAGATACAAAATCCGATTGTGCAGATCTGATTTTGTTAAATACTAATGGAAGCTTTCATGAACCCCGTACAAAAGTTCTTTGGTAGGTATTTAAATCGATTTCTTATGGATTTACCGGGCATTGTTTGATGCTGGGCGTGAAAATTAGGAAATTAGCTGGTACTCCAATAAGCAACATATAAACCACGATTTTGTGACGTAACCTTTACCCCTACCAAAACTATAAGACACCATTTTTGTAGGGAATTGAATGGGGAATATTTTTGCCATTGCAACATTTTGTCTATCTCCAAAATTTGGAGATATTCAACACTTTTTGGCAGCCATTTTCCAATATGGCGGCCGAAGCTCAAGTCCGATTGTAGGGGAGTTTTAGTATGTTGATTAGTATTAAATAAAAGGTCTCTGCAAAAATTCAGCGACATCGCAATTATTTCCTCTAAACGTCAATATAAGATCTTATTTGACAAGATTATTGCCCCTACCAAAACTATAGAAGACACCTTTTTTGTAGGGAATTGAATGGGGAATATTTTTGCCATAGCCACATTTTGTCTATCTCCAACCAATTTGGAGATATTCAATAACAAACACGTTTTGGCCGCCATTTTCCAATATGGCGGCCGATGCTCCAGATCGATTGTAGGGGAGTTTTAGTATGTTGATTAGAATTTGGAAGGTCTCTGCAAAAATTCAGCGACACCACAATTTTTACCTCCGAAAATTCTTATTTGACAGGATTAGGCGTAACTGTGATTATTTTAAATCTGAGAAATCAGAGGCTGATGTTTTGGAGAAAAATGTTTGGTAATATTTCTGGAAAACATGTGATAAAATATCTCGATTGGTTGATCGGAAACACTCCGTGGGTGTAATTGTTTTATTTACTACAATTTAGAAACAAAAAAAGTCCGAAAAAAAAAAGTTCTGAATTGTAGTAAATAAAATGTGATAAAATATCGTAGAATGTTTAACTCAATTAGGGATGCACATCAATACCTTTTTCATTATCGATTATCAAAATGGTTATGTCATTATCGAATCAATATTATCGATATCACCAACAAAGCCGCGCTGTTCCGACCTATAAGTACAACCTCAAGTGTGGCAAGTGTAAGGCAAAACAATACAATCGCGTTCCATTTGCTGCCTCGCTGTCTTCGATGTCATGTGTTTGGCTTCCGTTATCGACTGTTAGCTCATTTCCAAACATAAATCTCGAGTTTGACACCATCAGCCCAGCTAGTGCATGTCAAAACCTGAGATAATCTCCGTCTTTAGAGTTTTGGTTCATGCCACTATTGACCAATTATTTGATATTTTGATTATTGATTACTGAAATGATATCAATTATTGATTATCGATCGATAATATCGATTATCGTGTGCATCCCTAAACTCAATACTAGGTATCAGTAGGATGCACACGATAATCCATATTATAGATCGATAATCAATAACCAAAATTCATTATTGAAATATCAAAATAATTGGTCAATAGTGGCACGGACCAAACTCTAAAGATGGAGATTATCTCACTGGTTGGGCTGATGGCGTCACACTCGAGATTTAAATTTGGTAATGAGCTATCAGTCGATAACGGAAGCCAAACACATAATATCGAAGACAGCGCGAGGCAGCAAACGGAATGCGATCATATTGTTTTTAATTTAGTACATGATTAAGTCAAACATTTTATTGTGGTTACTGAAGTCAATGCTGATGTTGTTGCACGGTTGAGATGGTATGGACATGACTCTAATGGGGGAAAATTGGATGCCTAAGAAAATATATGAAAGAAGGATTGCAGAAGGAAGAAGAAGATGGGATAGGCCATGAAATAGATGGAAGGATACCATAGCAGGAGACTTGGAGGCAAAAGGAGAGAGGTGGGAAGATGTGGAAGAGATATGAATGTGGGAGGATAGAAAGAAGTGACAAAATTTGGTTGCTAAACCCAAACTGACCCTGCCAGAAGCAATGCAACGGCAGTGGCCAATGGATAATGATGATGATGTTATTACTTATATGATTTTTTGAGAGATAAAATAAATAAATTTTGATATTTTACCCAGCACCTCCACGGTACGCTAGTGTGCCGCGGCACAACAGTTAGTAATCACCACCATAGAGATTTATATTTAATACTAAAATCAAAATATATTCTGTCGAGATTGGCAGAACACTAACGTGAAAGAAAGGCTCAAAAGATCAAACACACTCGCCACCCAATGCAACTGTAAAAATGATTTTAGACGTTGCATAGTAGGTATAGTTTAGAAGTAATTATGTTTAGCCAAATTCATTTCCCAATCAATAAAAAATATTTTCTTTGATATGAACAGCCACATAAATTTGAAAGTAGAGGCGAGCTCTGGCGGTCGTCGTAGGGGACCTCTCCCCATTCCCTTGACGACAACCATGACAACTCAAACAATGACAGACGCAAGAAAACCCCTTTCCTCCCACTAACCGTGGCTGGTACTCAACTGCATGGGATTTTCCTCCACATATCCCCTAGGCTAGAGGGGTGCAGTATTACCCAACAGTTGACCTGTCCATAAACCAAAGAAACAAAACAAAAACTTGACAGGATATTGTTTTTAAAGTATAAACACAAGTCTTCTTTAAAGAATCAAATGTGTATTTTTGAACATATATTGCAAATTGTTGTAATATTTAATTACACACAGTATTAAACAAACAACCCAATTCAAATCTTATACCAATTTTGTATTATGTATATAAATATCATATGCCATAAAATTAATACAATACGTAGTTGATACATTAACGAAAATGTAGAGAATGAGAATGTAACAAATAATTGATCCCCGTGAATCTTAAATAAGAAATACAAATTGGCAAATTGCCACCACTGCAATTATTGCAATGTGGTAATAAAAACTTAACCCTAATCAGTAATCCCTTTGTTGTCACAGTAATTGAGCTGTAGAAGGCTGACGTTTGTTATTCAGAATCCAGTTCCAAAAATTGTTTCAATTCACACACCTTCCTTACAAAAAGTGAAGTCTGTGCAGAGAAATGATGGCATATGACATTTTCCGATAATATGCCTGAACAAATAAAATATAAATTGGTTTGTCATTAAGTTGACACTATGAAAATCATAAAGGCACAGATACATACAGTAGTGATTGCTGAAAATTTCAAGAGAGGATTTATACATACACATACAGTATTTACAATCTCAAGAAAATTAAAAAACTGCAAGGTATTTTGTGTTGTTTATTAAAATGGCTTCCATTTTTCAATATACACACTAATATTACTTTACAAGAGAAACTCATCTAAGCCTAAATGTAACATGTTTTGTAAAATACCATTTGTCACGTTATAGAAAAACTACTAGTAGTAGCAGTAGGCCTACTACTATAAAATGGATTGAACAGTGAATGAAGAGTAACAAATGAACATGGTGAAATTTTCAGCAATAAAATTAAGTGTTAACATTTAAATACCTTACTGACACAGCAAGCAGTCTAACTCCTTTCATACATATTAAGAATTCTATTCATTTAAAAAACAATCACATTTGTTATACGTGTTTAGTCGAAAAACACACCATTGGGCTCCTTTTTGAGCACATACAACCCACGGATATGAAAATCATTTGTGCCCGCCGAGCAGGAATTCAAATTGTCAATTTAAGGAGTGAGCCTGCCTCGTTCCACAGGCAGACATACATACACACTATTCAGGCCTGGCCCACGAGAATATCACAGAAATGCTTGCCGCTCTGGCATCCAAAAACTCGCAATGTATACAATTTACTATGTATTTTAAATAAAGATTCAAAAGCTCTTAACAAATTCTATGGACCAGGCCATAAACGTGCACAAGTGTAAAACATGTATTTTATGTACTATATTAAGTATTACCATTCTCGGTAAAACTAAGACGATACATAATTACATTTAAATCAAATAATGCAAGGTACATATTACTCACTATATCTTAATTAATAATAAGTTACGAGCTAGGCCTAGCTTACTTAATCCATGAACACTCTCTGTGCTTATAAATGGCACCACTCCCTTTTTAACTTTTAAGGCCATTAATTAATCTGTGAAATTCTACCATAAATTGTTATTACTTCATTATCATTAAATAAATGTTGGATTTAATTGACTTAGTTTCTACAATTGAAATTGTTGCAGGATTTACCAAACAATGGTAGCAGCTTGAGAATGTTCATGGACGATCTAAGAATTAATTACGTACAACTAACTTCTGGCTCTCACTACTTACTACACACAGTACACTGTTACTAAAAATATTTACACCACAGAATAAAGGAATGGCATTCAGGTGTCCCAGCTTTTCCAATATCTCTCGTCTTCTATTTACTATTGTATGGTAACAGCTTTATGTAGGCCTACTACAAATAGACCAGATAACGAGAAGACTTAGAAAAATTAGCGGTAGTGCAAAATACAAGTGATCATTTACATCAATGCATATAAAAACAATCTCAACCAAAAAATCATAGTAATTTACTAATAGTTTATTTATACTTAAATTGTTGTATTGCTCTGAAAATTGTAATTCCATTTTTATTTCATTTTAATTTGAAGGTTTTTTAATTAAATCACAAGTGAAAAGTGTTTGGGTTTTTGTTTTGACATTTTGTGGCGCGTTATATTTACGTAAATCATGAATGAAGTATTGTGGTCATGTTGACACCTACTAAGTTTCAGGTAAACTATATTCTCCTTTTCACAAACATAAAGAGGAGTTTGTTTATAGTAACACAGTAAGTAATAGTGATTTATCTTCTTAGGACGTACGTACGTAGTACCATCGACTATCAAGTTAATATTGTGGTACGAGTCCCAGCGCTAATGGCCGGATGACTACCGCGCCGTGCTACCGAGTATATGTATGTCGAATAGTTTATTCTAACTATACTGTAGCTTAGTCCTAGCTTGAAGTTTCGAACACAGAACACCGATCTGTGCGTACTTTATAGGTCAGATGACAATGTACTACCCGAGTAGGGTATAGACGGCGGTAAGCGACTGTAAACCGATTTTTGGCACTGGGGAATGCTATAGGTTGTCAGTCTACTAAATCCTTTGGCCCGAACGTTGCGCGCACATCGCCAAGCACGTAACGCATACATCAGTCCAATCCCATTAACACTTGAGCCGGGGTTTAGCCAGATCGTCTATGGTACCCATTTGTAAGTATTTTATTATCGAATCCACATAGGCCTACTAATGCTTTTTGACAAGAAAAAACAAGTTGGGGTTCCCAAACCAGTTGCACTGATCTAATCAATATTTTTTTTTTAGTGAGCCATACGTCAGGTGATACGCCAGGTGATACGTCACCCCCCGACCTGACTTATGTTGGAACCGGTGGATTTGCGAGAGTGAGCCATAACTAAAAAAAATTAAAAAATCTTGAACTGCAATAGTTAAAAAATCAGTTATGTAACAATAATGGTAATTGATGTCATCAAAAACTATCTTGATTTGCCAATTTTAGTATTTTTACTGGTAATGTTAATTTAATGTATCTGCTGCAACCTGCACCCCAGAACACATCTTGTTAATTTAGCTTCAAAAGTTTATGTATTAAGTATTAACACAATTTAAATGGATTTTGTTTTGTGTTAAAAATGGTACATACATACCAATCTACAATAGAATGTAAATATTAAAGCATTGTATAGCTCCCATTTTCGTAGTTAGTTTCGATTGTAGGCCTACCACACACAAATACACTTTGCAGCAAATAAAATTTACCCAATTTTGATTAGCACTACCAATATTTAAGAAGTAAATAAATACCATTAATTCTAGCTTGTTCATTCACTTGCATAACAAGTTTTGAATGTGCAATTAACATGATCCGGAATGCCATTATTCCATGTGAAAAAATTATACCTATGAATATGATTATTATTTATTAGGCATCTTTGTTAAGGTCTACAATAACATAGAGAAGTTGGTTCATCAAGATCTTGATGTGTCTCTGCAATCAAGATGTTCAAGACTTGACACAAAATGCATCTCTAGCATTCAACCAACAATCATTTAGATACTAAATACCTGGCGAGCTCAGCATTCTAATAGTAGAAGAGGTATTGTTACCAATAGGCTAGTATTGCCAAGCTCATTGAATTCATAATCGTCCTCTTGCCTGGGGGTTCCAATGTCCAGGCTTTAGTTTTATGCATGATGTTATTTGCCATACAAAAACCAAAGCACTTAGTAGAAATGAAGGTACTAACACAAAGGAAAGGACTATAAATTTGGGCCTTAGTAGTTGAAAGTCATGATGGTCTAGGTATCTGGATTAAATCAAGATGGTTCTACTATTTTAATAGGTGGGGTATTTCATAAAACCATAGCGGAGACAACTAGATGCACTCCGTACACAAGGTCAACAATAGGTTTGCAATTGGAATCTAACATTCCAACTACAGTATTATGCAAATCCAAATATAGGCCGCAGGTATATTTAAAAAATCAAGTTAACAAATTTGTGTGTAGCCATTTGTCCATAGTATTAAAACATAATATTTTTTTAAATTTGAGTGACCAAAATAAGGGTGCAGCCATTACTCAATGGCAGCATATAATCAAATTCAAGGAAATACAGTAATGACATAAGTGTACTCTTGATTGAACAGGTTGCATATTAACAAAGTCATCCTCACAAAGTGAGTGCTATAATGACTACGTATTACAGCAAGTTTAATTCGCATTAAACGAAAGCACTTTGGTTCAAAACGATTGCCGAGTCTGATATACATATCGAATTTGACCCAAAGCGATTCCGATCCAATTCACTTTAGGGAAGCGAGTTGGAGTATTCGATCCGAAGGCTTGAACCTGATATACACTTCAAAGCGGTTCCGTACGCCACGCCCACGCCATCTCGCCACCTCCTGTGATCTGTTGTTTGTTTTTTCAAGCTTTGGCAGTATAGGCTTCCCGTTTTCGCTCACTTCCTTTGAATTTTCAACCTTGCGACGTCAAAGCTAGTAGAAGATAATTATTAATTCTATGACGAAGAGGTTATGGCTGGCCTGTAGTGCAGCCATGTTGGATCCACTTTGAAACTAGAAATCAGTTTGGGTTGTTTGATATACGGTGCGTATTTCAAACCGATTCCTTTCAAAGCGTTTTGAACAAACCGCTTTGGAAGTCCTGTAATACGTAGTCATTGCCGAGTTGTGGTTTGCCCATCCACAAGGATTTTGTTCTTTATCAAGGCTCCCATTCTATATTTTATTTTCTGGTGTTTATATAGTTACGGTATATACTACTGTACCTACTTCGTTTTGTAGAAATATTATTTTATTATGTTTGTAAATTAATTTGTGGGAATAGAATAAAATGAATGAATGGTAGTAGTAGAAGACCAGATGGTATGGCAACCACAAACACAAACGTGAAATCTTCAAAACAAGTGAGGCGCAATCTGCAGTTTGTTAATGGGTTAAGTTTAGGGATGCAGGTGATAATCTATATTACCATTCAAGAATTGATAATCAAAAACATTTTGATAATCAATCATTATCAATAATGACATTTTTAAATACCGCATTGCATTTTTTTCCACCAAAAAATTTGTTATCAAAGATTTTCACCAATTTCACGGACTTCCATACCAGTATAGTATCTGTTCCTTGTATGAATTAATTGGATGAGCGTAGCGAGCGTAGCGAGCGAAGCGAAGATTCCATTTCACTACACTGGAGAAAAAAATCCGGAATGTTTTTTTTTTTTTTTTTTTTTTTTTTTTTTCTTTCTTTCTTTCTTTCTTTCTGTATTTTTGTCTGTCTGTTAACACGATTCCGGCTAAACCGATACTCCGATTGCGATGAAATTTTATGGAGGCCTTCGAAATCTCTGAACTAAGAACTGCCACGTTTTTGAGCGCAATCGAAAAATTATTTCTCATGAAAATCGCAATTTTACGATTTTTTTCGATTTTTAAAAAAATTCTTCGACTTATAACTCCTACATGCTTTATCCGATTGTAATGATTTTTTCACAGAACCTTAATGTTATGAATTGATATATTCGTGTGAAATTTGAGCGCAATCGAAAAATTATTTCTCATGAAAATCGAAATTTTACGGGTTTTTTCTTTTTTAAAAACAATTATTTGACTTATAACACCTACATGCTTTATCAGATTGTAATGATTTTTTCACAGAACCTTAATTTTAAGAATTAATAAATTCGTGTAAAATTTGTGCGCAATCGAATAATTATTTCTTATGAAAATTTCAATATTACGATTTTTTCCTTTTTTAAAATTACGATTAATTAAAGAAAATAAGTTAATTTTTTATTTAATTTGATTTAATTTAAAAAAATTTTAACAAAGTTCTGATTTTTTCACAGAACAACATAAAATCCGCAAAACACATGGCAGCTCAATTCACCAATTACGCTCATCCAACAACGCGGCGGGACTTAAGCGTTTTCCTAGTAATAAAATAAATTACCAATAGTATGACACGGAGGCTGAAAGATTTCACACTAGGCTCAATTAAAATAATAATATTTAGTGTTATATCTTGATTGATTAAGCCTGCTTGTTGTAAAATTTGTTATCATTTTTACCAACATTATAGTTAGATTTGATTGGCCAATTGTAATTATTACAATTGGCCACTCTTCGATTAGGTATTGATTTGTTTTATCATTGTTAAGAAGTAATGAAAAATGATGATATAAAAACCCAAATTTTGTTTAAAAGAAACAAATTTTGCATTTTTCGCAATTTCACAATGGTAATTGTCAGAACATTTCGCTAAAAAAAGAAAAGGAGACCCTTACGAAGGGACGACATCGATTCCAAAAAGTTAAAATCGATCATTGTGACCTAAGAATCTATTCAGAATCGATTTTGAAGTAAATATTTGTATGCGCTATTATTTTGGATGCTGCCAATTCGAAGTAAACACATTGGTGATGGGCCTAAAAGCACTTGCATTGCCATCAACCTGTACCAGCTGTGAGTTGGTTAGAGTCTTGAGTAGTGTGAGCATGTGCACTCGATGCCCGTTTCATGTGTTTATTTTCTGTACAAGCTCCGCGACATAGCTCAAGATCGTTGAAGGGTATTGGTTATCAGCGGCTGGCTGGAAGAAGGGGAGACCACACACTTTAATACAGGGGCCCTCGTCTCATGGCGAGTACAAACACAGGCCTAAAAAGTTTAAAGATGAAACTCTTTCCAAAATTCGAAACCAGTTACAGTACAATCAAAACCAGTTTCCAGTTAACCCAAGTTATTCCTAGTGACTATTTTGTGCGGGAATCCTCCGGTGCCAGCTAATAGGGCAAAGCATTTTTTGAATTTTTAATCAAGATCCTGAAGGTAATTGCGTGATTTCCACATTCAACAAAACCCAAGATGGAGGAGAGAACACACACATATCTTAAGAATTGTTGCCATTCCATTGTCATTCTCATTTATGTTAACTACAAAATTGGTTGCAAACCAACGTGGAATCAAGAAGTGTCGGGAGAAACAGGAATTCTTAACGATAACCACATGACAACAGCCCATATATTTTCTTGCTTGGCCAAAAGGACAAGATAGTTTATTAAAATTATGGCAAGTTTAATATTTTATAGACAACATAAAAGAAAGCCCTCAACTAGTAGGTAGTATTGTCGTAGGGGCCAAAATGGATAACTGTAAAGCTGCAAATAAATTTTCCTGGATTTTCTGTATCGGTCTGCAGTAGTAGGTAGTTAGAAGTTGGGTAGATCTGGACTGAAGTCTGCTCTTCAAGGACACCTACACAATAAAACCATGTTATTACCTACACGGACCCAATACATAGTATGAAGTTACAATGACATAAAGCCTTTACTGTATAAACTGGCAATTGTATGTTTTGAAGGACTATAACAGGGTGCCATGAAAAATAGGGCTTGCAGAAAGCGATGAAGTGAACAAATTCAAAATGTTAAATTATCTAGTCAGGCACAAGTTGGCTGTTAGTGGAAAAAATATTGCAAATCCGGTCACCGGCGCGAAATTTGGCATGGGGGTAGATAAAAATATCAGAATTATATTATAATCCGGTCACCGGCGCGAAATTTGGCATGGGGGTAGATAAAAATATCAGAATTAAAAATCCGCTAGGAGCACCTCTAACAACCCCTAAAATTGGAATAATTCATAGCTCGAACCAACAATATTATATTTTTTTAAATTAGTAATTAAAATTATGTTTCAATGTGTTTTCATCCAATCGACCCACTCTCATTTCCTCAACCATATTTGTTCAACCCCCACCCAAAATAATGTATATCATTTTTACCTTGAATTCCAGCACTCACCAGTGAGGCACCTAGTGAGTTATCAGCATGAAATTTGTCATGGAGGTGCATAATAATATAAAAAATAATAATCTGACGGGAGGCAAGCGATATTTCACTCTTACCACCCTTAACTTTGGGAAACATGTTAGGTCGTATTTGAAACATTTTGGATATATTTCAATGCCTGATTAAACTTGTGTCAATGTGTAATTCCAATCAACAAAACATACATTCCAAAACCTCAATTTTTTCACCCTCAATCGTCTCGAATAGCCAAAGTGCATTAATATTTAATATGAGACGTTAAGCAATAATCAATCAATCACCCCCACCCCTAATAATTACACTTTTAGTCAC
Source organism: Sweltsa coloradensis (assembly GCA_024449915.1). Classification (NCBI taxonomy): domain Eukaryota; kingdom Metazoa; phylum Arthropoda; class Insecta; order Plecoptera; family Chloroperlidae; genus Sweltsa; species Sweltsa coloradensis. The sequence continues at coordinate 721,974 of JAMZAV010000090.1, forward strand.
CAACACTGTATAGTTAGTTACCAGCATGAAATTTGGCATTGTAGAAGAAAAAATATTAAAATTATTATTCCATTGGGAGGCAAACGATATTTCACCCCTAGTGCCCTCTACCATAGCGTTAGTTACGATTAGCCTGTGTGTGACGTCATTGCGCAGACCCGCACGCGCATGTCTTGTTCCCTACAGACAAACAGCCATGACGCTGTCTGCAATCCCATTTAAAACCATGCAGAACAACTGGCGGAATTTCGTTTGTTCACATCTTTAATTGCAGATGATTCAACTTTTCTGCAGTCTTGGGGAGAAGCGCGCTACAAGAAGCGCGCTACATGTAGCATGCTACTTTTACGTGTAGCGGAGCCAGTAGCGCGCTACTTTATTAAGGGGGCATATTGTAGCGGTAGCATGCTACAATTTTTGTAGCGTTAGCGTGATATTTGCGCTACTTTTTAAGTTCCGGGGCCAGCAGTCCCAGTACCACGTAAAGTCAAAAGTCGGCACTGCAAACTAACTTGTAACGCCCGCCGCGCCACGTCATGTGCTCGCCGTGTAGACCGGCCCGTAATCTCGTCTCACTTCCACACCATCTCCCTCACCATCACACCTCTCTCTCAATGCGTCGTCCGAAAGATGCGAGCGATCGCCGATCTGTCACATCGGTTGAGCTGACTTTACCAAAATATTGCAGTGATTAGATTGCGTGGTGCATCTTGAGTGCTATTTCAGGGTCGTAAACAAATATGTATCCACGATATAGAAGTCGTATTATTGATTAAGAGCATAAGCCGCTCAATAATTACGCCAATCGTCTGAATTGCATATTAAAATGAAGTGATTAGTGTCATATATCCCTCCTCCCTTGGGACATTCCAGGCTATATCGCTATTGTACGGCACCAGTAAGCCTATTCCGAACCTTGTTTGTCGCATTCTTCTGCAGTGATTCCACGAAAAAACACGTTCTTGAAAATAAGAAATGCAATATGAATGTTGATCATTAGGCCTAGACTAGGGCCTAGACTAGGGCCTAGCCTAGCCTACGTTAAAAGAACGCCTTCTATCACAATGGAAACCGAAACTATGTGCTTTTGATGATAGATCACGATCGAGTTGATATAAATGGAGTTAAAAATCATCGCGGCACGACATCAAAAGGCTTTAAAAACGGGATAATTTGGGATCTCGACGACCCCTGGTTAAACGGGAACATGTAGCGGAAAAGTAGCGCGCTATATTTCGTGAGTAGCGCGAATGTAGCGTCGCTACATCTGAAAAAAAGTAGCGAAAAAGTAGCGAAGCTACTTTTTCGGGGCATGTAGCGTTAGCGATAGCATGCTACTTTTAAAAAGTAGCGACCCCAAGACTGCTTTTCTGATTATTTTTATACATTCTGTAAGGATCAAGTGATCTTGTGAAACCATTTTACGTGAGAAACTAGCTATTGTATATGTTTATCTCTACATTTAAAACCCCCTATTTTCAATGTTGAGCATAGGCATTTTGAAATGTTTGTCTGCATCTCTCACCAAGTTCAAGCAAACTCTCAACAGGTAGCGCTAGCGCAGGATTCTAAATAAAGAATCGTAACTAACGCTATTCCTTAAAATTGGAATTGGTACTAGGTTGTATTCTTTAGGCCTACATTATGAATGATTATTAAAATTATTCAATACAATTATTTTTAACATGTTTTGTTCAAAAAACCTAACCTCCCTTCCACAAACACGATTTTTCCACCCCCACCCGTAGTAGTGAATTTCTTCACTAAAGTACTTAAGGCTGTGTGTTCACCAAAAACCAAAATCCAAAATATGCAAAACAGTAGTTAAGAGTATGGTCATTAATCACAGTCTTTTGAAAAGATCAATACTCACCGTCAATCACCAATAAACAATCATAATATGATCCGATACATCGTGTTTAGGAATCGAATAAACAGCCAAGAATCAACCACAGCGAACTTCAATTAGTAGGCGAGGAGTACGTCATCAACCAGCGGACAGGAAGATCAACATCAAGACAACGCGTCGATGAATAGTGCGCACTAATCAATAAGTCACGTGTGAATAATGATTTATATCATTATGATGGGCAATTTGTGAAGTGATAAATCAACTTATAAAACCAACAATAAACAATCAACGAACGAAAATACAGCGACAATGAACATTGGATAATTATCTACAGAAGGATAAGTACATGTCTCTGACATCACAAGTAATCTTACCAATTCTGTCAAAAACCTCTAATTTTAGTAATAGTACATAAGTTAGGACAAAGAGCTCTTAGGTAGGAAACCAGCCATGTTTTAATTTTTCACCATAACCAAACGCAAAAATATTAACTTTGAGGTTTCAAACGTAAACAACAGATTATCATTTTTAAATAGCAACCCTACAATATCCCACAGTAGCTACCAATTAGCCTGTAGGTATTGATGCTGACAAGGAGCCTAGCCGTCGGCAGTGACAACGGGAGGACTGAGATACAGCAGAGAAAGAGGTAAATAAAGGTGATAAAGGATCTTACAAACCTTGTTTATGTAAATATTCCTGATGACCTAATTGTTGGTTAGTTATTTAATTAAGAGCCTAATGCATAGACAGGTTTCAGGCGCGGCTGCAGAGTGTTAGAAATAAAATAACAAGCTCTACAGTTATGATCAAATAATTATGAAAAAATTCAACCATACTCAAAAATAAATTTTGAACACATCGGATTTGTCTATTTTTTTCTTTGGTCGGTTATTGCTTCGGAAAAAAATGATAACTTTGGAACTTGATGATGAACTTTACTGCATTGAAATAAGTAATATCCATTTTTCATGACAGCGCGGTATTAATTTTACTATTCTGAACACTGTGGTGAAATTTGATATTGTTTGAACCATAATTATGGTCATAATCGTTAAATTACATCAGTAAAAGTTACACAAAACGGCTCAGAAGTAGGCCCAAAATGGGATTTGATGGCTGCACAGAGTTCCGCGTCTGTGCGTTAGGATCGCATGTACGAAAGCCGATAACGGCAGCTTTGACGTCATCACAGTCTGATATCGCCATCGTGAGGTAGGGCCTACCCCGTCAAACGCAAATGTCGAGCCCTACCAGTGACCCTTACCAGTGAAACTTACTTTGTTTTATGTTCATATAATTTTCGTAACATGACGACAGTAACCATAGCAAATTTAATAAAAAGCATTGTATCTTGGGAACTAGGTACAGATTGTAAACAAAATAAACAAAAGAAGGTAGCTTTTGTTTCTAGAAAATCTGTTTTGAAAAGCACTGCATCCACCGCTTGCTTGATGTATCATGAGAAATTAACTATAAGTAATTATGTTGATATTATTTTATTATCGCATGATATTATGTAGTGAAGAATAAATCAGGTGACCACTGGTTTGACCGGTACAGTACCGTTTTCATAACACTTGTACCGGTGTCCCAAGAAACTAATAAAAATTACGTTTTTGTACCGGTTTGCAATTTTAGTGAGAAAGTGACCTGGTATTTTCTTAACTTAACTATACCGTGCATGGAAAGATAATGTTTTATAAAAATATGCTCCTCTGATAATACTTATAGTAAAAACAATGAAAAAGTTCTTCCACTTCCAAGAAGATAATTCATTTTCTCTAGGGGTTTGCGAGTATTATTAATGATTTTGGTGGAGGTGCCGGGTCGCGCTCGTGTGTGAAAACGTAAAAAATCGTTAGGCCTATACATTTTTGACGCTACCTTACAAATGATGATAACTTACCATAATAGAAATAATATAAGTCTTATGATACAAATTTATATTCATTTAGGAAGTTTTGAACTTTTTCGGGGAACAAAATATAATAAAAATATGTCACTATAGGTTTGAAAACATATTGTTGGTTTATCAGTCTTAAAAACATGCTGTCACATGTGTTATAATACTTCAATGCTAGATAGATATACGAAGTCGCTGAGATAGTGCATGACATGCGTTTGTTCGGCCCGCGCGTCTTATTACTTCCGCTGTCGCGCAGAGTACTACTATTCACTGTGAGGTCCGGGGGCCAAACCGAAACACATGTAACAGACAAATTGGCAATAAAACTTCTAACATAATTTAAATATGTAATAATTTGAATCAATTACTTAAATTTTCTGACACATGTCACGTCAAATATTAATTTATTATGTAGCACGTAGGCATGTTAAAGTGTGCATGACATTCTTGTATGGCTTCTACTGGAACGTAATCTAGGGCAACGGTCGTTCGCCCGCAGCCAGGCTAGGCGATGGCTAACTCGACCCTGTTTACTCCCACCCGAGTTGGGGGGTTTTCAGCTATCTGCACACGCCGCCCCGAAAAATTTACAATCTTGAAACTCGGTGTATGACCTGATATGTGGTTCATGATCTACAAAAAAAAAAATCAGCCCGATCCGATAACCAGTTTCTGTGTTAAAATATTGCGTAAAATCGACGAAAAACTTCCGGCTTGCTGGGTGGGTGGGTAACTAAAGTTTATCTATCCTTGAGATACAAGTGACCATCCGCGGACGAGACCGGGACCGGTCGTCCCGTCTATTGTCTGCATTTTTCCCTTTCCACCTTTTTTGGCGTGACCGAACTTGGGAGCGAACATGGGTTTTTTCTACCTGCCTCCACACATTTCAAATCTATTGTGATGAAAATAATGTATTCAGCGAAATATTTTTTTAAAATTGCATGTATTTAAATGATGGTAAATGGTTGGCTTAGCGCTTGTCAACAGGCGAAATGATCTTACTTCTTTTCTATGCGAAACTAGGGAGAAAGAATGAAATGCTTGGCTCAACTTCTATATCCCACAACATTCACAGCCGAAAACTTTTGAAGGAGAGCTTGGCTGCCGTTTTTTTTTTTTACAATTTTTTTTATTTGGGGGGTATTAAACTACCAAAAATATTTGTGATGTTACCAAAACACGTTAAATATTAAAATTGTAATTTTATTAATACTATGTTGGCCTATACCTGATTGTTATTATCAATTAGTTAGTTTTGCTCATTAGTTTTGCTCATTGCTATAAGGTTTAAACCTCACAATAATGAATATAGTATATCAGCTTGGTGCAAAAACATTCTCTCGGAAGGTTTGATGTCCACGTACATGGTTCTTCGTCATTATTGTTTTCTTGAACAGTCTCTTCGACCTTAGACACTTTTTATAAAGTTTCACCGACACTTACCAGCTCTTTGTTAGAGTAAATCGGTTTTACTGGGGGTTTTACTACTGGGTGTATTTTGTTTTTTTCAATAGCACAAGATAATTGATCAACAGCCCAACGGCAAGAATAGAGGAATTTCACATTAAGTTTTCAATATGTATCTTCATACGGTAACACTCAGTAACAAATACGAGTAAAAAACATGTCTTTTTGGTACAGGTCGATAACTGACTCAATGTCTAACAATTTGCCGTCACAAAAATAGACAGTGTCTGATCGATTACTTTCTTGAGTTTAGGACACTTCCTTTTTGGTTCGTCAACCATAGCTACAATTCGTATAAACATAGATCTTAAAACACAGTTACGCATTTTAGTAATGCATTAAGAAAGTTTCTACTCCATGAAATTAATGTTCGATCATGTTATAACAATAATATGGAATCGAATTTGGTGAATACTATTAGGGGTATATAATACGATCCAGTCAGTGCTATAAAAAGAATATTATCTTGATTTATATCTAGGTGCCAGTTAGGGCGCCGCAGCCAAGCCGCGGTGCGCTATACAACTCAGGCACCTTATACAGCAAGCAGATTTGAGGTGATTTTTTTTAGATCTCATTTCTTTTGAGTGTGTAAGGTTTGGCTGTATTTTTACAAGTTTTTGTATGTGTGGGATAGCAAACATGCAAATTATCTCTAAGCACGGAACAAACAACAATAAACGTTGTGTACTGCTACAGTCATACAACCAGACGGACTTTAAATTCCAAATTGTATTTACAGTGTTGGCCACACTATTCAGTTTTAAAAATTCCATCAATGAAGCCGCTCTGTTTTAAAGAAATTATTATATTTGTGATGCAAGACTGCAATGCAGCTTTGTTCCTGCATTTATTTGCTGTCGATTGACAAAAGCAGTAACGAAATGTTCAATTGACCTGAAATATAACATAGCATTTATAAAAACTTACACAGCTAAATCACCAAGACATTTGTTGATACCTACATGGCCGAATGGTAAAGTATGAGCGGTTTGGCGCTTATATATCTCACAATGTGCTCGTCGCGACAGCGGAAGTAAATAAGACGCGCAGCCGAACAAACGCATGTCATGCACTATCTCGGCGACTTCGTATAATTATCTGTGCATTGAAGTATTATAACACATGTGACAGCATGTTTTTAAGACTGATAAACCAACAATATGTTTTCAAACGTTTTCGTAAATTGGCATTGAATATCAAAGTAAAATTGATAATAAGTCACATTTTTGCGTTTTAGACCAATTTAAATACTCTAAACTATTTTTAATGGGTAAATGTGGGTATTCACTGGAACGATCGATTCGCTTCTAAATAATCGTACAAAGTTATTGATTTAGAACAAGGATCAAAAGGGTGAAACGTCATGCGGAAGCGTCGCGGCGCGCTCAAAACGGCATGTAGAACAAGGCGGATTCTTTTCGTATACGGTTTAGGTATGTATTTTGAATTAGGCTTTCTAAAAAGTATAATGTCATCTTGTTCTACCGCCGGTAGGGGTCCAACTTTCATAACTTGCCGATTGCGCCGTGCACGGATGCGAGAAAGCCTTCGCCCATTAGAGTAATTTGCACTGAAAGTTATAAAAATTGTTTCCTCACAAATTATAAAGTGAACAACAATAATGGAATGAGTAAAAAAAAAGTAAAAAAGTTTTCCTAGACGGGGCTCGAACCGACGTCCTCTCGCATGCAAAACAAACAGCTCTAACACTCGGCCAACAATGACCACGGTAAACGTGCGGTCTAGAGTGATATTTATACAGATGCACGATAACTTGCGATAAGCGTAAACATTTGTCATGACTATAAGGACACTTTTAATAGTTATAAAACCTTCTGTCGATATTTCTAGAGTGTAATTTACGTCTCTTTTCACAAGATGTACATTATAATTATTTATTTTGTCATTAAAAACTTCGGATGTGGCAGTCAGTCGCATGAAATCATCCAACTCGCCACCAAATAATATCTCGTGGTTTGAAACGTGGCTGGATATGCGGGTTAGCCTAGGACCCAAGGGGAGAAGACGCAACTGTATTGGCAGAGCTTACCGATAGCGGACGATTTAGTTTAGGTAGTCACCGCAAAATTTGAAAGCGCTCGGCCCTGCTCCGACTCTTAAGAGAAACTAATTACATATAAAATTGAAAACTTAGGGCTCCTGTGTGAAACAATTGAGCTAGTTAAAAATATTTATGTAAATTTGTGCAGCGAGTACCAAAGCCGGGCACAGCAGGGCTCGACTGTCACACTGGTAAGGAAGTATTTGCTTTTCCATTGAAAAACAATAACTAAGCGACGTAAAACGTAACATAGTGCGTAACTGACCGAATGAATGGGGAGCAGGTAGCCGACCCGATGCAGCTCCACCCAAGCTACGTCACATGGCAGACACCCAGATGTAAGAGACGGTTGCCACTACTAAACGCGTAGGCTTAGAAACATGAAATAAACGACTTTATACAATGGAAGTATCAATGAGTACTACTATAGTTACAAAAAACAGTACACAATTTTAAAGTTCTGTTCTCATTTAAAAAATTAAACGTTGAAAGAACGCATAATATCGTTTTTAAAAGGCCAGGTAAAACGAAACTATGTGCTTTAGATGTTAGGCAACGATCGAATCGACATAAATTAAGCCAAAACCATCACGGATCTTTGTCAAAAAGCTTAAAGAACTTGGTAAATCGAGTACAAAGATACTCCTATTAAACACAGACAAATTTCTCGTGAGCTACATTAATTGTAGGTAAATAGTGAAGCTAGCGATAGCATGCTACTTTCTATAAGTAGTAGTTTACCGACACTCTCGTTCAGATATACATACATCTTAGCGTAGCGGCGTTCTTCTCACAGCTTTCTTGATTTTTCGTGCACCCACAGAAGAAGATTGAACCGGAGTTCCTGCCGCCCTGCAAAGGTACATACCGGTACATTGCTTAACAGGGTTTAAAAAACAAAGAACATTGATAAATAATAAACAGAGGCATGCAATGATGCAGATACCACAGATACCAAAAAAAGACCTGAAGAATTGTCAAAATTATTTTCACCATGAATTCACCACTTTTGGACAAAACAAATGAAAATGTTACATTTATTTTCATCAAAAATACATGTCCTTAAAGCATAGCACTCAACTACATTTAGGCCTACATGGGATTTCACAAACCACAAATGAACCGTTTATCCTTGAGGTATGATCAAGACATTGCCCCCTGTATTGTCTGCTGGCAGCTATAGCTCAGAGAGGAAACAAAACATATGATACTATGCATTAGTTACGCGAATTCAACCTTCATTTGGATAATGACTAGGAAAACGCTAAAGTCCCGCCGCGTTGATGGATGAGCTTTTTTAAATTTTTAGTTTGCGTTGGATATCTTTACTTTTTTAAGTGTTTTGCTCTACTGCCTATGCATTGTAGGCGATTGTTGTCAAGTTTCTTTTGCTACTTGTCAAATGTTATTATTTACCGTAAAAAACTCAGATTAAAAGCTTTATTTCTATAGATTCTGGCTAACTTTTTAAACTTTTTTTTCAAAAGGTACTACATCATCATAACCTTAATGTCCATGTATAATATGAACGTTGTAGCCCCACCCGTTTGGTCAGTATCGGCCCAAATGGCACGAAAATATCGCACTAAACCGTAAAAAACTTATATTAAAAGCTTTATTTCTATGGATTCTGGCTAATTTTTCCAACTTTTTCTTTCAAAAGGTACTACATTACCATGACCTTAATGCCCATATATAATATGAACATTGTAGCCCCACCCGTTTGGTCAGAATCGGCCCAAATGACACGAAAATATGGCACTAAAAATCGAAAAAAATCGTAAAAGTACGATATTCATGAGAAATATTTCATCGATTGTACCCAAAAACAATACACCTCTAAGTTTAGAGATTTCGAAGGTCCTGTCAAATTTTCATCAAGATCGCTTATGCCGTTTGCCCGGAATCCTGCTAACAAACAGACAAAAAAAAAAAAAAAAAAAACATTGGAGCTAAATTTTTTGGGGGGTCAGTGAAATTGAAGTCTTCGCTTCGCTCATCCAATAATACTGTGTTTTTTTTTGGAGTGTCAGCATTATGTCACGGTAGTAGCTGGCGGAACCGGCTTGGCATATTCCTAAAATTGTCAATTGGGGTAGCTTCAATGGGACTATATCCCATTTCCATGTAGGCCTACAGTAAGAACTCTATTATCCGAGTTGGATGAGACCGGGGGCACCTCGGATTTGCGAAAAACTCGGATGGCGCGGTTCATTTGTTTATTTGCTCTCGTAGCATAGCCTGATATAGTAAAATGATATATGACACATGCAATGGATAAAGGAACATAAAAAAAATACACATGAAACACTTCATACAAGGTATACCAAATGATTTAATAGCTTGTAAATCAAGCTCACAAACACACGTACACATTTAGGCCTACATGTCGTAATAAAAACGCATGTCTAGGCCTAAATTCGACGCAGTAGGCCTAGGCCTAGAATGCAAACATAGGCCTAGGGTAGCTCTCTTTCTCATGTGGGAAAACCTCTCACTACTATCGCCCGCGCTGAAGCTCTCGTCGCAAGATAAGTCTGGGAAAGAAATAAGATAAGCCAAGGAATAACAATTCAATGCGCCGTGATTACGAATTTCGTGAATCGGTTGAAACATGATTGCATCACATTCTTCTTCCACCCACAACGACCATCTTTGATTTGATCAGCTGTGACTGTGAGATGGTTGGATCGTATGAGCAGGGGGCGATGCGCGCAACGCACACTGACCACTGAGCTCTATATGCTCAGTGACTCTGACGCATACTGCTCGAAAGTTGTACACTGACTACTGACCTCTATATGCTCAGTGACAATGACGCACTTTGCTCGAAAGTTGAGATATATTGCCGATCTATCTTCTCTTGCACTCACTCGTAGGCATACAAATGTATGCGAGTACATTTAAAAAAGCGCGGCGCGGCGTCTGAATTTATTTTTATGTTTTATTTACGTTTTTAAAACTTTTAATTTAAAAAAAAAAAATTCTTTTATAGAGCTCGGTTAACACGGTACATCGGATAATCGGAGATCGGATAATGGAGTTCTTAGTTCTTACTGTACATAATTTGTTTCTGCTGCTGGTACGGTGAAATCGTACCGTGTAAGATATTAACAAGAAATTTTTTCCAAGCACTATTTGTTGATCCATAGTTTAAACAAAGGTTAGCCCTATATTTAATATTAATTATTGGAATCTGTTAAATTGTATGTTTTCTTGTAACAATTAGCTTTTGCATTTTCAGAATGTTCAACATACTAGTTTTATTTTTGGTACTCTGTAGTTTCCACATGCTGGAGAGGTTTGCCTGGGAGGGATTATTGTTCCTGTCAACAATGCAAAATAATAGGTGATTTTGTTATCAATTTCGGACCATTTGCATTCCAAGTGGGTCTAGGGGCTAGGCTTGGAGAGGCATGTAAAATACCTAGGCTATGACTATGATCTACACCTTGCCAATGTTGGGGCGAGAACTTTTAAAAAGAATGAGTTTGCAAGAGCGAGTTCATTTTTTATGAACTTTTCAATGGACTTAATTTTTCTTAATTTTAAAAGTTCTTTTTGAGAATGAACTTAAATTCAGTTTTAGAAAGTTCATTTAAAAGTTCTCTTCGAGTGTTGAGCAGTCAATGCTTTGAAACATAGAAGGAATTGCTCTTCCATTGTAGCCATACGCTGACACAAGTTCGGCTGATTTTTAAAAGGTTACGATGACTAAATTACCTAGTTTATTACCGGCAGACTCAGCCTGGCAGTCGCTTCCCTCTCCCACAAAATCCTTGGTGTCGGTGCCTATGATACTGCTAATTGATTGGACACGAGATACGTTATCAAGGCTATCGCTATTTGGCTACCATATAATGCAGCACAAAAAAGCCGCACACTAGTTTTTAGGATGCCATTTTTGAAAAACTCTTGGTTAACACATAAGCCGTAGCCCAAAATGATGGAATAGATGCATAAATAGTAGGGATGTCAAACGATATGAAAATTCATATCGATAATATTAATTGTGCCAAAATGAGAATAATATCACGATAATATCAGGTCAAAAAAATATTGCGCCGATACGGTCACTTTGTAATCATATTACGATATATCAGCATAAAACTCGCTTTTCATTTGCGTCAATTTGAATAGCGTACCATCTCATCGCTGATCGGCGGATTGGGTGCCACCTACGACGGGCCCCCTCCACGAGCGAATGTCGAGTGTGCGAGAGGGAGAAAGGCGAGTGCTGTTCCTGGATCAATGCGGCGGGCGGGAGGGGGGGATTGGTACCATAAAATACATCGCAAGCGGAAAAACTCATTTTGAGACGCTGGGAATTCCATGAAATTCACTATTCAGGAGAAAAATATAGTTTAACAGTGTTGATTCATCACATAAAACTGTATACACTACTGAAGCAATATTAATATCGTACGATTATCGTTAACATCCCTAATAAATAGTGAAGAATAATGTGTTAATCAATTCAAACAGAGGTAATATGATGCGTAGTTGTATCATATTTAATGGCTTGCTGCGTTGTATTTCCCTTCCCCCTCCTGCAACCAGGTGGTCTACAGTTGACTTCCTGGAAGGTGGCGATCTTTCATCAGCCAAAAAAGTGGCCTTAACCAGGGCTCAAAAAATTATACATGCCCAGACAGAAAACTTACATGCCATTTTTTTAAAAAAGAACTAGGACTAAAATATCAGGACATATAGCGGTGTTTTTCTCTTTTGAATTATAATGTCCTTAGTTCATGACGCCGACTTGTGGCAGTGTGTTGAGTATGCCGCCCCCTCCCCCCCCTCCTGCCTTACCACTAGCGATTTTCCAGAGATTATACTGCGTAAATAATTACCATAACAATAATTCTAATGTTTTTAATCTGCTAGAAGCCAAAAGCTAGGTGATAACTGAAATTAAACACATGGGAATAGAGATACTGCAGAGGCTGGCCTTTCCTTATCTTGTTCACTCTCCAGCATTCGGCTCCAGCCCCTCCCCCCTCCTGCGCCAATGCATCGTGACCTTGACTTGACTGTGACAAGATATAGCTAAAGCAGATGCAAGGAACAACCCTAACAGTGAGTGTTACCTTAATGGCCTGCAATCACAAAGCATGAGACCTGTTACTGGACAAGTGGACTTATCTTTTTTCCCAGGCTTATCTTGCGACCGACGAGAGCTAAGCGCGGGCGATAGTGAGAGAATTTCCCACAGACTCGGATGGGCATGTCAGAAAAATAATCTACGTGCCCGACCACTTTTTTACCTGCCCCGGGCATCTCGGGCATGGTATATTTTTAGCCCTGCCTTAACGGTTGATCATACCAGCCAAAACGTTGTAACTTGGCACTGTTTATTGATTTATTGTTGTGTAACGCAGGGGTTGAAAAATCCCAGGCGCCAGGTTGCCACGGTTCCTAGAATTAAGGCCCTGGCAACTAACTAAATGTAAACAAAAAATAAACAAAAAAAATACGTAATATAAAAACTTAAAAAAAAACTGACTAACTAACTAACAACGGAGATGCTAAGCAATCGAAATTAACATTACATAAAAACATTAACAATATAGATAACTCTGATGTGACCATAGAACATGATACTATTATACCTTCCACCCCATAGAACATGAAGACCTACATGACATTGACACTAGCCAATGCCGGTCCACCTCATCTATTATGCATGGGCCTAGGCTGGCTGCTGTTCATGAAGTATTTGAGGGCAATTGAGGCCTAGGCACGTGCACTAATAGATTCCATTATAACAAGGCCTACCCCCTCATTGCTGGGGACTAGGCTTGTAAATTTATGTACTCTTTGGATGGGTAAAAACCTGATTAAATCTATAAGAAGCCATTTATCCCAGCTGATAATGCTTAAATCTGTACACTCTACAACTACACGAGTGGATAATAAATCCTCCAAATCCATTTTACGGGCACTTACGTTCAATTGTATAACATGACAAAAAAATTCGCCTGTGGCGAATTTGCCCCAGAACCCGGTTTTCCCACGCAATGTCCCTGGCTGCTAACTTTCTTCCACTGGCTCCTACATTTTGAGATATTTTTCAACCCCTGGTGTAACGCTGGCATCTTAGTTTGAAGAATAAACTGCAGTGCATTACGCAACGTGACAATTGTACGAGCGAACGCAGAAACTCCACCCGCCTACATGACGACCTTACCTCCTTGGCTGCACAGAGTTACTGAAGGACCGGCCGATCGGTAGCCTGTGATTTTTAGGGAGCGGCGGCGGGGTACCGAGTGTGTGCGCATCGCCCGGCTTTGCGTCAAATGTCGTGCAAAATGCCTCTAGTAGCCAGTGGCATTGTATCGACCCGAGACACACAACATACGCGGACAATGCTGCACTATGGCCTAGAGTATGGCGGAGCCCACATAGCAACCCTTCGAAGCCACACTGTTCAAATGTTTTTTTTCACGCACAGAGATAAGCCACAGTCGGTTTTTGAGGGGATCAAATTTTGGAAAAAAGTGGGGCTTATATGCATGTGAATACGTTAAGTTCATTGAAAAGTTCACAACAAAAGAACGTTCTCTCGCGAACTCGTTCTTTTTAAACGTTCTCGACCCAACACTGATTAGGCCTACCTACAGTAAGCAAACTTGCTCAAGCGTGGTGGTCGTGGAACTAGCTACTTTCAATTTCTACTTTCCACTAAAATGTGGTATGCAGGGTACTTACGTGAACTGTGGTATTTCCCCTCCAGTAAAGTTGAAGGTGGGTCGTGCGTTGGGATCAAAGGTCGAGGCCGGTGTAGCTCCTTGTCCAAAATTGAAGGATGGAGCCGCGACGTTTGCCGAGAATGAGAACACACTGGTCGTGGGCACCTGTTGGGCACTCCCACTAAAGTTAAACCCCCCACTGGCCCCGGGGTAAGCTGGGGGTTGTGCGGCCGGCACCCCCCCAAACACGGGGGCCACGGCAGAGACGTTGCCAAACGCCGTGGGGGTGGACCCGAAACTGAAACCCCCCGCAGGTTTTTCATTGGTGGGGCTAGAGAAATTAAATCCCCCGGTAGCGGGAGGAGTCGCCGCCACAAAGCCGAAGGTGGTCGAGGGCGCGGGAACCGAGCTCTCTTGTTTGGCAAATGAGTAGGGCGGTGGTGGCCCACTGCCACTCCCTCCAAATACAAATGGGGTTGCTGATGCCACAGGCTTATCGGATGTAAGGCCAGTTCCTGTGCTTCCCGATGAAAATGAAGACCCAAATGATGGATTTATAGAGCTCTTGAAGCTTACCTCAGAGGACTTTGTATTGGATCCAAAACTCATTATAGGAGTACTTGGGCTGGATGCTGCCAAAGCAGTAGTATTAGCAGCGACAGACCCAAATACGTTACCACCAGTCGAGCCAGACATAGAGGAAAAGCCGCTGGCTTGCTTCTTTCCAGATGGTACCCTATCTTCATCATCATTACAACTTCTTTTCTGGGCAACTGCAGGTGGGGAGACAAAATTGAATGCGGGAGTAGACTTGCCCATTGCACCAAATGAAGTTGCTGACGAGAGTGCAGCTGCGGTCTGGCCAAAAGATGGGGTTGTAGTGGTGGAAAATCCGCTAAACAATGGCGTAGCCGTAGGGTATTGTGACGATGTACTTGTTGGTAATGAATTCATGGCAAGTCCTCCAAACGAAGGAGTTGAATTACTTGCACCGCTGGTAGCGGTCAGTGGATTAACTGTAGTTGGGCCATTTAATTTCACATTAGAAGTTCCGACAAGTGAGGAGGCAGATGTTGGTGCACCAAAATTAAAACTTGGTGCAATTTCTTGAGGTTTTTGTGGCCCATCTGATTTTACAGAACCGAATAAAAATGGTGCCTGTGCTTTCACATTGTTTACTTGCACACTGTCGACAATCTTCTTAGCTTCTGTTGCATTTGATGCTGCCAAGCTCAGTTCAATTTTCCCATTTTCATTGCATTGTGTTTTCTTTTCCGAAGGTGGTACTCCAAAAATTGCTGAGGAAGGTAAACTTGTTTCTGGCTTAGACATTTTGCTTACAGCAACTCCATTTCCAAACGAAAAACCAGTGGAAACATTAGAAGCACTGGTACTAGTATTCTTGGCATTAGGATTGCCAAATGTGAAACTTGTATCTGCTGTAGATGAAGTGGAACCAAATTTAAAGCTGCCTGCACCAGCTGGTTTATTAACTTTATTTGCAGCATTCACTTCACCTGCTTTATCTATACCAAATTTAAAAGAACTTGCCTCTGGTGGGATTTCAAAATTAAATTTTGTGGTTGGAATAGGCTGAGTTGCTTTCAATGTTCCTGGTTTTGGTGCTTCACATGCCACACATTTCTCGACATTCTGGTTTGAAACCATACAGTCGGGACACTCCCATGAACCTCAGGTTTTTTGAACTTGTCACCAAATCCAGTAAATCCTGGTTTTGGAGTTTCACATGTAAGTCCTGGTTTTGGAGTTTCACATGCCATACATTTGGTAACATTTATATTTGAAACCATACAAGATGTGCACTCCCAAGAACCCTCCGGTCGTCTAAACATGTCACCAAATCCAGGAATGCCCGGTTTCGTTGTCTCACACGCAACGCACTTCCAAACATCTTTATTTACAAGCATACAGTCGGGACACTCCCATGATCCTTCGGGAAGTCTAAACAAGTCGCCAGACTCGGACTTGGGGGCTGTGGAATTGTTGTTTGAAGCACTACCAATGCCAGGCTTAGATACACCACATCCAACGCATTTTGTCACCTCCTTGTTAACAGTTGTGCAGTCGAGACATTTCCACGAACCAGCGGGGTTTTTCAACATATTGCCAAACCCAGAGACTGGTTTTGATACGACGGGCAGATTGTTACCACTGCCTGGCTTGATACTCTCACATGCTGAACAGAACTCAGAGGCAGCTTTGTTCCTAACTTTGCACGTAATACACTCCCACATATCGAAGACTAAGACTGGTAAGAACTTATTGGGGTTAGGCTTTACAGCCTTGCAGGCAATGCACATTGTCATCTCGGGCTTGTTCTCCACATAGCACTCTTTACACATCCATGTGACAACCAGAGGTTTAAACTGGATATTGAAGACTGATTTAATGGCAGGCACTTGACTTGCGGCGACTGCAGGCTGTAGGGAAATCGTGGGAATTTTGGCCGAGCTCTTTGGGGCCTTGGCTAATGATCGTGGAGTTTTGCACGACAGACACTGAGTAACCTCCGTTTTGTTACGAACCAAACAGGAGTCACATTCCCATGAAGTAACAGGTTTGAATGCATTTTCATATGGCTTTGTGTTGAAACTAGTATCCTTTTTGCCTAGAATGTCCATAACACTTCCCATTTTAAGTTGCTCGGCAACACCAACGCCAAAACTTGACTTTTCAATTGGACCATTACCTTCCACCAATTTGTGTTTCTCTTTTAATCTAGTTGGTGGAGTGAGAGTGTGTACCATAGAAGGGCAGCTTGGAATGAAATTTACATTGCTAATAACAGATGGTTGAGTGTCAGGTATTCTGTTCAAGGTAGACATTTTTTTGCTGAATGACTTGCTCACCTGAACCTCAGATACATTAGACAACATTGGAGAAATGTTTTCATTAAGCAAGGAAACATCCACTGCTCGTCCTAGCATGAAGCCCTGTTTAGGAGATTCTTTTGACATAAAATCAAACTTAGGAAGTGAGGTGATTGGTAATGCAATGTTAGGAAGGTTGACATCCTGTTGAAACTCATCTTCCAAATCTCTTCTCCGAGACGTCATCTTGTTGGTATGTCTACTGGCTTCCTGCTGGAGTTGCAGCCGATACTCAGAACTAACAGGACTTTGTGTGGCTGCTGGTGAAGAAGCGATGATTCGTGCAGACTCCAAAGTGTCTTGTAACTTCATTCGGCGGTGCAACCTTAATAGGTCGGGTACGTTGGGTATAGTTAGGTCTCCCGTTGGGGGACCGGGGGTTTCCGCCCGTCGTTTTCGAGTAGTGGGGGTCATTAGGGGCACACGCTTGGCATCTCGCACTGGCGAGGACAACTCGTCCAAAGTGTCTAGGATCCGCCTTGCAGTGACACTGCTCAGTTCGGAAGAATTTGATCTATTTACAGGTTTGACTTGAATGCTTTGAGTTACGGGTAAAATCTCGCTTGGAGAAAAGAAACCACTTCGTCGTTTCCTACTGGCCGACGCACCCCCATATGAAGTTGGACCAGGATAAAATGGTGAATTGAATGATTTATCAAGACTTGGTGAACGAGTTGCAAACGGTAGTGTGTATAAGCTTGAGTTGAAAGATGGGCCTTGACGAGGGTTAGGAGATGAGTTCACATTGAGACTGGGAGCAATGCGATTGGGGAATATTGACCTTGAATTCTGAAGATAACTTGCTGCAAAAACAAAAACAAACATGATAGTATTAGGTTTGTTCGTTCGTACACACTTTTGTGAAATGAGCCATTTTGGTCCGTTCGTTCGCTTCAGTGTTAAAACTGGCACTCATAACACTAGCCTAAAAGCCAGTGTAAAGTGTAGACACTGACTTTTTTAGTGTTAACACTAGATCCGCGAACGAACAAACCTATTATAATGATAATGGTAATCTAAGTACCCAAGGTGAAGTTATGAACCCCAAGAGAATACTTACAGAAATCTTTTTCATCAACA
Organism: Sweltsa coloradensis; assembly: GCA_024449915.1. Classification (NCBI taxonomy): domain Eukaryota; kingdom Metazoa; phylum Arthropoda; class Insecta; order Plecoptera; family Chloroperlidae; genus Sweltsa; species Sweltsa coloradensis. The sequence goes on from JAMZAV010000090.1 coordinate 739,933, forward strand.
CTTGCTCTTCTCACAGTCCCAGAAGAAAAATTTGCCATTTCATTACTGTACGACTGGCGGGTACCTTGAGGTACAAGTGAGGAGCAGCCACTAGTTGATTCACCACTGTCTGATCGGTCATCCCCTGAAAGAAATTACATTTCAGTAGGTAAATCAATTTAAAATACTAACAGTGTGTTTTTGGATGAGCGTAGCGAGCGAAGCGAAGATTTCATTTCACTACACTGGAGAAAAAAATCCGGAATGTTTTTTTTTTTTTCTTTCTTTTTTTTTTGTATTTTTGTCTGTTTGTCCACACGATTCCGGCTAAACCGATACTCCGATTGCGATGAAATTTTATGGAGGCCTTCGAAATCTCTGAACTTAGAACTGCCACGTTTTTGAGCGCAATCGAAAAATTTTTTCTCATGAAAATCGCAATTTTACGATTTTTTTCAATTTTTAAAAAATTTCTTCGACTTATAACACCTACATGCTTTATCCGATTTTAATGATTTTTGCACAGAACCTTTATTTTATGAATTAAGATATTTTTGTGTAATTTGAGCGCAATTGAAAAAATATTTATCAAAAAAATCGAAATTCTACAGGTTTTTTCTTTTTTTAAACAATTCTTTGACTTATAACACCTACATGCTTTATCCGATTGTAATCATTTTTTCGCAGAACCTTTATTTTATGAATTAATATATTAGTGTAAAATTTGAGCGCAATCGAGAAATTATTTCTTATAAAAATCGCAATTTTACGATTTTTTAACAATTACGATTAATTTAAAAAAAAAAAAAAAATTAAAGTAAATTTTTAATTTAATTTAATTTAATTTGAAAAAAATTTCAACTTAGTAATGATTTTGCCACAGAACAACAGAAAATTCGCATAACACATGGCAGCTCAATGCACCAATTACGCTCATCCAACAACGCGGCGGGACTTAAGCGTTTTCCTAGTATTTTGAAATGCAATTCAAATGTAGGCCTACTGCCAGGTAATAATGTTTTGCCAAGGAATTTGCAATCAAAGATTTGTGGAATTTGTCCTACACACCATTTTACTAATAATTTAAATTCAAAGCCATGAAAACAAGGATCTAGGAATAGGAAGGAAGGCAAAAGTCGCTAACTGCTGACGTGAAGCCCCTGTAGTGGAATACCTACTGAGGTAATATTATTTTGGTGGGACCAGGGGAGCAAAATGGTTCATGACGGACGACAGGTTTCCAAACTTGGTACCATACCAGCCATACCCATTGACAACAGGGATGCACAACTACACATATAGGGCCTACATGAATGTATGCATGAATACTGAATAGATAGACTAGGAAAACGCTAAAGTCCCGTCGCGTTGTTGAGCGAGCACCAGTACGTGCAACACGACCCGAGTACGACATTCCCATAATGTTACATACCAATAAGTCTTTAAGGTCTTGACCGATTTAGCTGAAAATTTGTAAAATAGGAGAGAATGGATAAAATCCACCGCCATCTAGAGGACCTTGACATCATTTCTTTGGGAAAACTATTTTAACTCTTTGATAACAAATAATACACTGGTTCCTTGATAGAATTTTGATTACTTCTAGATGGCAGTGCAAAGTGAGACTTTTCGTTGCCATGGTAACGTTACTTTTGTTAAAATGTAATTACTATCTACACTACTTAAGGTCTTACCTGATTTAGCTGAAAATTTGTAAAGAAGGAGAGAATGTTGTACTTATTGACCCTGCAAAATTTCATAACGATCGGAACATTTTTTTTTTAATTTTAAATATTTAAAATTTTTAAATTTTTTATAACCAACGATCGGATTTTGTTCAAAAACTATACAGCAACCCGCATAGGTGGTATGTACATGTGTGCAAAATTTCAGGTCGATCAGAGAAACGGTGCGACCTGTAGGGGTCTACCGAAGCAGCAACAGAAAAAGAAAAAAAAAAGACATTCGAGCCATAAGAGTCAAGTGGAGACGCTCACTCAATGACATAGATGGCAAATGCACAAATAAAACAGAGTTACCCCATAATGACCTTGAGATTGAATTTTTTGCAGGGACAATTACACTTACCCTTTATTCATAATAAATAATAATACAATTTTAAAAAAAATTCGCAAAAAAAAACTTAACCTGGGTTCGCATTGTACCTACCGAATATAGGCAGACTTTTTTTTATTATTTTAGGTCTCAAAATCCCTCCTCGACCTATACGCAAGCATTGACATTTTACGCGCCAATTGCAAACACTAGAGCTTTGTTCGCCTGTCCAACACTTTACACTAGTGTAAGTCAGTGTACACGAATGGTTGTTTTTGTGTCAGTGTAATTGGTATGTGGTCGTTTTTCTGTACCTTCAGTGTAGCACTAGTGCTGCCAGTGCTACACTAGATTACACTGGCTATTTTGGTCGTGTAGGAGGAAACAACACTAAAAGTGTTGCGTGTGTTTTTTTGTGGGCAACACTCGGGCTACACTGACATACTGTTTCCTTTAAAAAGATCTACTTCCGCCGTACACTGCTCAGTGCACGTGTAAAACAGTGTAGCACTAGTGGTGGACAGGCGAACAAAGCTCAAGTTTCAGTGCCGTTTGACAAGGAAATTACTAAACAAATAAAAAATAAATAAATAATTCACTGCTTCTGTCTGGCGCTGCGCCAACAATACAACAGGCACGGAGGACGCGACGCTATCTTCAGGCCTACTCCAGGCATACTGACGAGTCAAGTGTGATGCAGAACAGATGACTGGGCGATAAGAACCTGCCCACGTATATAGGCCGCGGGAAAAACGACGTCAGCACAAGCTTCACGGAAATAGACCGCAGGAATAACGGTGCGTAAATTAAAATATTTTTCTATTCTTTTAAATTTTTTTTTTTTTTTAATATTAATCGGCACAATATGGTAGGTATATTTAAAGCAGCCATGGGGTTTTTTGGGCTATTTATTCACACAAATTTCATAGTGGCATCAAAGATAGGGCCAATTGAAAATTTTTGTACTTTTCATGGTATCTGCAAATATTTCTTGACCTCCAAACAGATTGGAGAAAATTGTCAGTGGCAGCCCTGCTTAAAGCTGTTACCAACAGACTAAAGAGCATATTGCTTGGCTTAATCTCAAAAGAAAGATCGAAGAGTTCCAGTGTTCTCCCCAGAAAAAAATGTTCACTGGGTATTCCATAAACATTGCCGGGTACTATATTCATAGGGTAGGGACAAAATAGCGGGGGTCCGGGGGAAATTTTTGAGATCCTAGATTCGATTTGGTGAGTTTTAGAGGTTTTTGAAGCCTTTTTAAAGTAGCTTACTTTAGCTGGTTTTGTGGTAAGAACATTTCAAATTTGATTGAAATTATAGTCTAGACCTAAATTATAATTATTTTCTCCTTTGTATGTAGGCTGTGAATTACTGTACCGTAGTCCTATTGTAACAATGAGTACAATAGGCCCTTGTAAAAGTGATATTATTTCTTTTAAGTGGTTATTATCTTAGATTTGTTGTAGGTTTACAATAACTACAACTTGAAACATTGTTGTATTTGATAACTTTATTTGTATTACCCTACTTTATAATTTGCCCTAGCAATCAATAAAATTGGAAAATTGATAAAATAAAATTGTTCACTTGTGTGTGCTCCTTGTGTGCAGTGAATGTTCACAATCATAGCGATGATTGCCATTTTGCCATAACTTATGTGTTTCGTTCAAATGCATTCCTTGTCGTGTTCTATATCAGCGAGATTAGCCTCCACGATTTTGTTTACAATCCGCTAGGGATGAGACGTGTACACGTGTACACGTCCGTCTACGTGTACACGTGTACATAATTTTAAAAAAAAATACACGTCGACTTTCAATCAACATTGTTCAGTCGTCGAGATTTCAGATTTCAATAATTCTATTTTGAAATACGAGCTCTTTAAGTCAGCCGCCGCCGCCGCCTTCCCGCAAAACGGTAAGTTGGTTGCGATCCCTTGCCACGGCGGCCTTGCCTTCCCCCTCCCCCCCTGACCCCCTGACCGGCACACACGTTCCAGATGGTTCCAGACCGCTCGCAGTCGCTCGCCGCCCGCTTAGTTGTTTACGCGTGTTGAGATTAGAGTCAGTGACGCATGACTGTTAATTGTTTAGAATATCTCTTGACTGGAAGTTCTTTGATAAGATAGTCGCGGGAAAGAAGGTTAAATGCCGACTGTGCGCGAAGGAGTTGCTGCACAATTCAAGTATCACGGGAACTATGGTAAATCACAAGCCTTATATCTCTCCCCCCCCCCCCCCCCCCGCCCTCTTTATCACGCAAGCCTCAACCATACCATCACCCTTTTAACTTTCTAGGTCAATGAAACATCAGCCACGTCATTTACTGACTGATAAACTGAACTGAACGCCATCGCCGTGTTTATACTGTTCAGAATGCAATAAAAATATACAGTAATAAATAAACATGTACAACTTTTTTTCAGATATCTTAAAATATACATAGTACACGAACAGACAGCCAGCGAGTACACGTGTAGTAAGATACACGCTTTTGCCCATCCCTAAAATCCGCGCTGCAGTTATCTTGCGTTTGAGTCAACACAGACTGACCGGAATGATGCGTAATGCGTAGCGTAGGAAAGGAATGTGCGAGAGATCTGGTTGGAGCGAAGAAGAGAGGGGAGCGCGGGCAGGGCCGGCTCGTGACATTTTGGCGCCCTGGCAAGCGATTTTATAGCGCCCCCCCCGCTTCCCAAATTAATAAATTAATACAAGAAGGTTTTTACCTCTATGTCCTCCTACAATGGGAGTCTGAGACCCCGGAAAGTCTTCATTCACAAAAGTTGATGCAAATGGTTTTTGAACTAGGAAGTCAGATAATGTATATATTTGTTTTATAAATTGAATACAAAATATTCATGTTAATCAACATAGGCCTAAGTCAGCAGCTCTTTATTGTCAGTTTAAAAATGAAATATATTATAACATTATTGATTTGATTTTTTTTTCTACGCTATTCCCTTTTTCAATTGTTTCAAGTTACCGCGCCTTGGTTTGGTTTCGGCAAACACTTTTACTAGGGACGCGAGATCAAGCTGATGAGCTTCGTCACTTTCAATCGAAAGCATGGCAAGAGATGAAAGTCTTTCTTGATTTTGGGTTTGGGGGCCAACAACAGCGCCACAGGCAAAAATTTGGAAAATCAGGTTTTTAAAATGAGTTTGGTGGGTTTTAGAAAAAAGTAGTGGGCTGAATACAATACCAAAATTATGTAATTTTTGTGCAGTCGATACTCGAAACTAGAAACTAGAGCAACTACACGTTGCTCTCTAGTGAGTCAGAAAAAAATATATCCTCAATCCACTGGGATGTGAATTAAAAATATTGTCAATTCCAAAATTTGGCGCCCCCTAAATCTCAGCGCCCCGGGCGGTCGCCCGGGTCGCCCTACCCACGAGCCGGCCCTGAGCGCGGGGAGGTGTCAAACTACAGCTGACAAAACAAAACCACGCTCGCTGAATGAAATGTGATGCGTCAGTCGGTGTTTGTTAAAGGTGAAAACGATACACTGAGAAACAAAACATTTTGAAGTGTAGGCTTACAGCAAGAAAACGATCGATTGAGAAACAGTCCGTCGGGGTTTTTACTAAAATACTGTAGGTAGGCTATAAATAAATGAATAACACAAACAAATTCGTGGGTTTCATCCTTCAAATGTAGCATCAGGTAAGTTTGATTTATTATCAGAGGACTTAAAAATATAAAATATTAAATAATAAACATTGATTACCGTCCTTCCCCGGTAATAGTTTATAAGAAGTAAAAAAACATAGTTGTAAACATAAGTATTACCAAACTAATCTTTGGTATGACTAAGAATAACTGTCAAGTCTATTTATTCGAGTCTTTTTACTCATCCTACCGCAGCACCAATTCAACACTCGTAAAACCGGAGAGATATGCTGCACTGACTGAGTCACGGCTCACGAACGGACCGAATGACAATTCCCACCCCACCCCGCCGACCTACCTAAAAAAAACCGAGCACCACCCAAGCCTGCATGTGAGCCTGGGCCCTGGCCGGACAGCGAGCGAGTTGTATTTCTCTCTCTCACTCTCTCCCTCTCTCTGCAGTGAGAGACGTACGTCAACTCGTACGCCAAGTCAAGTGAATAATCAGTCACACGTTATTTTGATGTTTTGTCTTTTGTTGAACAACATTCACACAAACGTAATCAGCTACATTTAACATTTTCACACGTTATTTTGATGTTTTGTTGAACAACATTCACACAAACACAATCAGCTACATTTAACATTTTCTACGTTACATATTCCAGACGTAAGAAGAACAAGTTTATACTTACAAGTTACAACATTTTGTAGGTTGATCTATAATGAATGTTGTGTGATGTGTGTCCGTGTCACGTGTTGCCTTGCCTAGCACGTGCGTCGCGCGCATCGCCGGATTACCGAGCCCTCCCGACTGCAGCCGATCGTGCTTCGGCCCAGTCAGCTGTACCGGGTGCACCCCATGCGATGCACTGCTGTCTGTCCGTGACATTCGCTTGAACTGGACTATTGGCGCATAGTGCCAGGCACTAGTGCTTCTACGTGGGTGCTCGCTGACCGCACTCAAACCCTCCTCACATAAAGTCTTGACATAGAGGATGGATGGAGGTGTGAATGTGATAATTTGAACAAAAATACTATAATTGGCGGCAGATATGTTTGCCGGGCGGTAGCTAAAAATAGCCGGGCGGGCCGCCCGGCTAACCGGCTCTGGGGAGAACACTGAGTTCACAAGCCCTTTTATAATTTATTCATTCAAAAAAATTACTTCTAGCTAAAAATATAATATTTACCATTTGCAATGGGAGTTATCTGAGCAGTGTGGGAGGTTGACGGCATTGGGTGGCTCTGGGTGGCAGGAGTAGACGATACCAAACGAGACCGTGGGAAACCGGAGAGGCCACTCGGGCCAGCTTCTTCCCGGTCATCTTGAAAGCAACTTAAACTTGCTTTGGAATTAGGTTCAACTGAAAAATAGATAATATTGAAGGGTGGCCAAATCAATCAGTCAATCACTAATTAATCAATCACCAATTTTGTCAACTAGTTAACCTTAACAGCCAAATCACCTAACAACTTCAACGGTGACGTAGGCGGCTATAAACTGAGTAACCCCTGGGCCCCAGTCATAGACTAGCATCCCGACGCTACAAGGAACTACAACAACTACAACAGCAACGTCAACAACAACCGCAGCTACAACTACATCGACGACAACAAAAACAACAACAACAAGTGTTGACGTCATCCTCTCCAACCAGGGGAGAAAACTACCCCCACTCCACTACGTGTGCCACCCCATCCAATCAGAAGACACCGCCACGGAGGAGTGTTCGTCTGAGGCTGAAACAAACTAATCAGCCTCAGTTCTCATAGATATGTTACCCACAGAGGTAACGAAACGTCGAGGTACGTATAATGTTTACTCGCGACGCGGCGAAATAACCCGAAACTCATACACGTTTGATTTAAATAATAATAATAATAATACATTAATAACTTATTAATAAATAAAAGTGTAATGTTTGTATAGCATTATAAACTTATACATATAATATAATATATATAATACTAATATATAATAATATAATGCCAGGCGCTTTTTTATATATTCGATTCATTCATTAATTGCATTTAATATCCTTTTTATTTGTTATCAAATTTGTTGAATATTTAATGCATTGTTGTAATATTACTATTTCAAATATTTACTTAAATGTAGTTCATTGTTGTGTCTGCATCTATGTAATTAGATTTATTTAGTTGTCCTCCTTTGTAAATCAGTTTTTATAACTGAATAGGATAGACGTTAAATAAATAAATAAATAAATAAATAAATAAAATAAGGTACCTAAGAATCTGCATAATTTGATGACGAGAATTTATTGAAATAACCGGATCAATTATCGACAATATTAGTAGGGTTTTACACCTTTGATTAAGTAAATCAAGGGATCTAGTATAGATTCCTCTTTCACCGACATCCTGTGGTCAACTCTAGATGCACTTTATCGAGAGTGAGAGACAGAGCATGCGCCATATGGTTGTGCAATGCCAGGCGCTTGGAGTTGTGTGAGCTACCTAAATGGGAGAGTGCGTGCGATGTTTTTCGAATGCAATAAGCGGAAAAACATGGTGTTATCTTCGCAAGTATAAGTATTTATTTATGGCACTGTGCCTTCACATTAGGGACATCAAATATGAATAACCATACGTAATAGTATTTAAGTGTACAGTAAATTAATTTTAAAATAGGCCTACAAACTAAGAAAAAATATGAATTTTAAAATAATTTTCGTTTACACGGTTATGAAATGAATGTAGAAGAATAGAATCCCAGACAAGCATTTGAGCCATAGAATTAGATGAGAAGAGTGAAAAGACCTCGAGACAGAAGCAATACCAAGTACAGGCAGATGTAGAAGAGAGTGAGTAGTGGTTGAAGAGCCCAAGGGCCCAAGATCAGTGATGGAAACACCCCTCGTGCCACAACTCGCTGTCATAACATTCTTTTTTCTTTTACCCATCGTGTCTACGTCCTTATGAGTTTGACTGCATATTTTGGCATTATTGCATACACTTGTGCTTAAAAATTCTAGGGTAATAGTAAAGAATTTGATTTGTGCTCGATTTAACATAATATTGTTTGAAGTTTTATCTTGGTCCAGTATACAGTAGAATTACCTAGGCCTACCATTATTAATATTTTATAAGCTGGTATACTTCCAAAAAATTGTTATTTTGGTTAACCAATTTTGGTTTGGGCCCTTGTTTTAGTGGTCACAAACATTAATAGTACACCAGTCTGAATTTAATTTTAGAAGATCTAGTAACTTCAATAGTCATTAGTCACTCATGCGAGAGCCATTTTTAAGGCTGGGTGTCTCCAATAGCACGTCGAGATCCTATTACTATATACCTGCTCCCCAAAGGGTTGTATTCAGTCTGAGGTTGGACGTTGGAGGGAAACCACGCACATCTTCTCCCCGAATAGTATAGACATAGGACATACTGTTGGTGGAAGAGAGAAAGATGTACCGGTAGTCTGGCCCTCACGGAGAAGGACACATCGCCTTGCCACCAAAACAAGTTTTCTTTGTTAGTGGGACAGGGCGAGGGTGAAGGGTCAGCGTCAGGATGGAAGAACCCTTTGTTGTAATAGTTTTTCAGAAACCCAGCCAGCCGCTCCTTATTGTAATTATTAGTTCAATGGACAGATCATTGACAATAATAATCACTCCGAACATTACTTTTTCAAGGATCTCTTTCATTGTAGAAAAGTTTGCGTTAGACGACATCCTAAGAGGAACACTTAAGAAAAACAATGCAGCCATGAACACCTCAGACTTTGGCTTAACTGCACTACAAGACAAAAAAACGATCTACATCAGTGGTTCCCAAATTTTTCAGACAGTGTACCCCCTGAGCAGTTTGGATCCTACCACGTACCCCCACCTTCTAAAAACTAGAAACAGTAGAAATTACATACTTTTATTTTTATGTTGCTCCTCACTAATGGGAAGGATGTGCCTGTTTACGGGAACAAAGGGTTTTAAAGTCTGGCATTATTGGTGACAATTTTAGTCATAGATCTCTCTCAGCATTTAGTCAATTTCTATATTTAGTTTTAAGCATTGTTAATGTTGATAAAGCCGTTTCACAAAGGTACGTAGTGCAAAAAGGCAGTAACAAAATTACAGCCTTGTTGGAAAGGAGTGTATGTTCCTCTTTCAAATGTAACCAAAAGTCAATCAATGGCATATGATTGTACTTTTCTTTTAGCCCACCATCGTTTGCTATCTCCAACAGACATTCATGCTCTTCTGTGGACAACGATACAAGATCCATGTTGCAACGTTGCACTGATATGTGCACAGCGCGCCCCATCTACGATCAGATAAGCCCCCCCCCCCCCCCCCCCCACTTAGCAGGTGTCGATACGTCACTGCTGGGACTTGTAGTCCAGTCAAGTGAGCGAGTCATTGTGCTGTTACACGGAATCCAGTTGTGGAACTCAGAAGAATGTAATTATGTTTTTGTCCAGTGTAAATATTCTTCACAAATTAGTAGCTTTTAACAAATAAGCAAGGTTTATTATGAAGCAGTAAATGGCAATTTTTGGTTATCCTGGAATTTTTCGCGTACCCCTGGAAACTCCTTGCGTACCCCTGGGGGTACGCGTACCACAGTTTGGGAACCACTGATCTACATAAACGAAAATTTAACAAGATAAAATAAAAACCTCTTGTGGCTCGCCAGACAGGTAAAGCAGCTGGGATACAAGTATGTATGAACCAAAAATGGGAATGTTTTCATCAGATATGACAACACATCCCAACTCATTAATGTAATGAAGCCCTCAGACATCCCAAAGCAATAGGACTATACCTAGGCCTTAAACTCTAGTACCTACTGTAGTGAAATATTTTGACCTCAAGCTCAAAATGAACTACCACAAAAGTGACAATATACCTGTGTTGATACGGACATACAAAGCGTTCTAATATTTGACACAACTAAAAATTCTGAACTAACCGCAATCGATAAAGGTCTACATATGAACACCAGAGGTGTGCACACAAATTTTGAAGATTTTCTACTCTTCCTGAACAATTTCTCTGAAACACTTCTAATTGATATTATAATCTTGACTAATTAATTAATTCCAAGCTACACCACCACTTATTCAATTTATGCAAGTGTTACGCAAGCCGATGGCCTAATCGTGTTCACAAATAACAATACCCTCCCTAACTTTAAGATTGGGTACGCTGGTGTAAGTGATGTGCTATAGGCCCTACCTATCAGAAAAAATACCTATGGTGAGTGAATGTATTTTTATTGTTATTTATTATTATTATTATTATTATTATTATTTATTATTATTATTATTATGAATATTAGGATTTTAAGCATTTAAGCCCGTTTTAAGGACATAGTTATTGATTCATAGCCCCGACTGGGAGTCGGGGCAAACTTTTTCGACAACTGCTATGAATCAATAATTATAATAATAATAATAATTATTATAATAATAATAATTATTATTATTATTATTATTATTATTATTATTATTATTATTAATATAAGGTCTTAAGCATAAGCCCGCTTTAAAGACATAGTTATTGATTCATAGCAGTTGTCGTAGAGCTATGGCACGTTAAGCCAGAGGTTCTGGGTTCGAACCCCAGTCGGGGCAAACTTTTACGACAACTGCTATGAATCAATAATTATGATTATTCTATTGGTATGAGTGAATCTATTATTGTATAAAAATAAAAATTAATTTGATATGATTAACTTGTTACCAACTTTATTACTAATTTGCAGCATTACTCTCGTATGCACGTCCAGAGTAGGATACAATATCAGTTTGCCTAGTTTGAACCTCTACCAATGGCTAACTATTCGTAGGTAATTAGGGGAATGATGGTCAAGGGCTGTTATTTCATACTATCAATCCCAGCAATTGACTGAGGAAAGTATTGGAGGATTTTCAGTCAGGATTGCCGCTGCCTGAGATCGAATCATAAAACACCTTGGAGAACCACACGCTTGTATGCGATACCTCTAATGCTATTTTCAGGGCCGGATACGAAGGGGGGACTGGCCCATGAATATGAGACCAAATTTAAATAGACAATTACGACCACTATATTTTATTTTATTTATTTGTCTTTTCTATTCAGTTATAAAAACTGATTTAAGTTTTTTAAGGCAATCTGCAAGCTGTTTCAGGGGCACTACCAGTGCCACATCGAGCTGTACTCGAGGAGGATAAGGGTTTTGCAAGACTGCCCCCCTCCCCCCCACCGCCATTGACAATTACTGGATACGCTACTGCTTCTGTTCGTTTAATTATCTTTATATATACAAAGACCCTAATGAAATGGAGGAGTTGACGAAACGAAGGCGACCCCTCAAATCGACTCAAAACCTATTTGTCAACTTTCTGGGTACTGCGACTTGCCATGAATAAACCTCAACCATTACTTCCGCCTCTATGCGAACTAAAATATTACTTTCAAACATTTTATTGCGTTGCTTTATGCATACATTCATTCACCTTTCTAATATTTGGCAGAAGATAAAATTACTTGCGGCCATGTGGGAGGGCTGTGGATGGGGCATTAGGTGTTTATGCAAACCTGATCCAGACTAGTAGTCAGATCACTACATGCAGGTTAGTATCTGTCTTGTGGCAGATTACGCAGATTGCAGATTACTTTTTGAACTTGCAGACCGGTTCTCGATTGTTCATACTTCATTATTTAAATCCCCACCAAATTAGCATGCAGTGATCTGTAATAACCCTGCCTCTCTCACGGATCACCAGATTGGTGATTTGTTTAAGTGATCTGTGATCATGTATCATGTATACTGATGTCAAATTACATTCATAGTTCATACTGATGTAACGAGTCGTACTATAGCTAGCCTACCTAGTTGGTAACATAAGCACCAAAAAAGAGAGCTTACTTATGATTGCAATAAGATAATATAAATATAAACTTGTCGGAATTTACAGAAGACGACTTCACTGGTCCGCTTCAATTGGATTGTATTAACATAAGTATTTAATAAGATATATGAGTTTTGTTTTTTTCCTTTGTGATTGCAGTTAGTCATGCTGCCTAAACTGGAGATAATATAGTAGCCTACTCGACTGGGGGGATTGCAAATTGATAAGATAAGTCTTTATTCATATCCAGTTCAATTACATAATTATTAATTACACATTTCATTTGCCCCGGTTAGGGCCCATAGAAAGAAGAATAGGCCTACCCACCTAGAGCCGGAGCTCTGTGTGTGGGTGTATTCGAATGAAATTTAAATATATAATTTAAGATGGCGATGCGGCTACGAGACCTATGCAGTAGGCTTCTTAAATGCAAGTAGGAAGTGGAAAATAAGTATTTTAAAGTACCTTGACACAATAAATAGGGAAAGTAGGTAATACTAATAGCTAATCAAAAATAGATGCATTTCTAATCTAATTTAGGGGCCTAGGCCTATAGATCTATCAACCAACAGAAGAGGTAGGCTACAGATTCAGGCTCATGATTAAAAGTATATTTTCAAAAATTAAACATTTATTTTGGTAGTTGATAATGATACTGACAATAATAATATATAAAAAGTCAAACATAGTAATTGGAGATAATGTTGTTGATGTTTGGATAAAAATAAAATAAAATTATGGATGTAGGCCCTATACAGTATCTGCTTGCTGTATAAGGTACCCGAGTGTGTAGCGCACCACGGCTTGGCTGCGGCGCCAGTTCACCTAGATACCTACTTTTTACAAGATAATAAAAGAAGTAGTACTATGTTTGTTGAATGAATATAATATAAAAGAAGTAAAAACATAAATATGTGCGACACTTATAACAGTAAAACATTTTAACAGTAGTTAGCAGTAATTTGAATTTAATTAAATTCATACCAGGTTAACAAATAACTTGAAAAAATTAAAAAATTAAAAAAACAATTGTCTATTAGTCAGTTATTGGCTGAGCGTAGCGAGCGAAGCAAAGATTCTATTTCACTACACTGGAGAAAAAAATCCGGAAGTTTTGTAAATAATAAATAATATAAAATAATTTATTTAGAGTCTACCCACCAGTTATATAACTGATTTCTGTTACTTTTAATTTGTATCTGTTGTATTTTTGTGTGTCTATTAACACGATTCTGGCTAAACCGATACTCCAATTGCGATGAAATTTGCTAGAGGCCTTCGAAATCTCTGAACTTAGAACTGCCACGTTTTTTAGCGCAATCAAAAAATTATTTCTCATGAAAATCGCAATTTTACGATTTTTTTTATTTAAAAAAAATTCTTCGACTTATAACACCTACCACATGCTTTATCCGATTGTAATGATTGTTTCACAGAACCTTAATTTTATGAATTAATATATTCGTTTTAAATTTGAGCGCAATCGAAAAATTATTTCTCTTAAAAATTGCAATTATATGCTGCTTTTTTTTTTTGTTTTTTGAAACATTTCTTCGACTTGTAACACCTACATGCTTTATCCGATTGTAATGATTTTTTTCACAGAACAACAGAAAATATGCATAACACATGGCAGCTCAATGCACTAATTACGCTCATCCAACAACGCAACTGAAAAAGCGTTTGCGAAGCTTCCTAGTAATAGTATTTTCAATTAGGTACCTAAATACTAAATAGTAACTTAAAAAAGTAATCTTCAAATCATGACTATGCCAAGCCTATACATTTTAGAAATTTTAAAACGAACTATTAAAAGCAGACAGGATTTCACATCAAACACACAAGTTCATGCACACAACACACGACAGAAAGAGCATCTTCATCCCAGCCAATACAAAACAAAAAAGGGACAGACATCAATAATATTAACAAATATAGGCATAACCTTATTTAATAGACTAACTCAACTTAACAAATACAGACAAACAGATAATAGAAATAAAAACATACCTGATAGAAAACTGTTCCTACACGATAAATGAATATATCAACAATGAAAGAGATGACATGTTTACCTGGTAGATAGCAAAATATATTAGTACTGTTTTATCAATTTGACATCTTGCTGTGGAAAAGCATTTTTAAATAAATATAGCCTGTGTTTGTATAATTTATGTTTTATAATTTTATATAATGCTTTTATGTAACAGGCTAGTATAGTTAGTAGTATACCAAATGTATTGACAACCCCAATGTTACAATGTAACCTACACGGATGCTAATAAAACTGAACTGAAATGATGTTATGGTAATTATTTACGTGGTATAATCTCTGGAAGATCGCACGAGTGGTAAGGCAGGAGGGGGAGGGGGGGGCATACTCAGCACACTGCCACAAGTCGGCGGAATGAACAAAGAGGAGATTATAATTCAAAAAGAAAAACGACGACAAGCACAAAAGATATGAGAAAGTGCATGTTTACATTAGCCTTCCGCCTACAATGTGACACCTCAATTCAGCAACCGGGTTTTACAGGTAAATGGGTAGTGGAAACACGTCACCCGTACCCGACTTTGTACCCGTCGTCTTCCCTACAGTTACAAACATGTCGAGCTTTTGTCAAAAAATATGTGGCTAGATTTTGGGATGAAAATATTACTTATTAGATCTAGGTGGGTATTATTTACTGTAAATGATCAGTAGAATATATACAAAAGTTGCTGCTTTGCTGCTGTGATAATTAGCATAGGGCCTTCTGACATGTTATGTTAGTGTGAGGATAGGTAAATTTGTGAAATGAGTATGTATGATTGCCTTTGGAATTATCCAAACAGCACGTTTTGTAATAATAAAGATGCAGATAACAATGATAGACAACAAGCGATAAAGCTATTAACGTACCAGATTCATTTCTGTTTGAAGTTCTGGATATCAGAAACTTGTCGGCACCAAAAGATTGATTCAATGGGATTCTGGCTCGTTTCAGTGGTGGCGGTTGCTCAGCGCTAGTGTCGTCATCGTCTTCAGAAACCACTTGATTGGGTAGGTAGTTTGTTTCTTCATCGCTGAGGGTTGTTGGAGCCAGCCATCTATTCAGCCATGTTTGAGGGATGAGATTGGACACACGGCTGGCCACTTGTTTCACGAACGACTAAAAGAATTAAATATTTTTATTTTAGAGTTAGGTTGCTGGTTGGCCAAGATTCATCTGTAGATGATGCCAGCATTGACATGGCTACTTCGGAACAATTTTGTGAGTAGGTTTTCAATTAGGCGTAGGCCTATATTCTTTGTTACTTTGGTTAAATAGTTCTAACTTCCAAGTCACCATTACAAAACTTAAAATTAATTTTTCATCATACGATTGATTAAAAATTAAAATCCTTGGATCAGAAGTTGTGTCTCGAGCAGGAATCACTTCGGGGACTAAGGGTGTGACCCTGTGAACGGATACCTGCTCGTTGATAATAGCTAAAGCAGGTAATGAAATGAGTCACTCATCAATAGAGATGGGCCAATGCTGATACCACCAATACATACCAGATGATTGATACATAAATGAACTTAGTGTTTTATTTTCAGGGGTATTAGCCTATTTAACAATGCATGAATTTGTGTCTTTTATCATGTTGGCAAATAAAAGGCCCAAGAGTGATGTGTGGTCATAATTCATCATAAAATCATCAGATCCGACGAAAGCCATATCAGCCACTCCGGCTCGTCACGGATGTTACATTTCACTCTTTATAGAGCTAAAAATCTTAAACTAACTAATAAATTGTAATGTTTTATACTGAAACAATTGTGTTAACACACTACCTACCATTAGGTGAAAAAGATTTTTAAATGAATTGTAATTTTTAGATATATTGAGTGAAATGTGGTGTCACGGATGTTACATTGTTTGGGAAGTGGATCCCGGATCATCATCAAAAGATAGAAAGTTCAGGTCCCTGACCCAGACAGCTAGATTTCCATATACATAGAGCTAATCCATGAAAGATGAACCCTTCTAATCACCCATTCATTGTTTTAAAAATAAATTATATCAATTGTTATGATTTTTTGTGTGCGTCACGGATGTTACAATGGTTTTTGTCACGGATGTTACACACACTTTGCCTTGCCAGTTTCCAACCATTTTCAATTCATATTACTATGTTATTCTTAGTTACAAATTCAAGCACTCCTTATCTATAGTATCTAAATTTTTTGGGATCAAAATAAAATTGTAAAATAAAATAAATGCGATGTTAAGAGTAGTTGCTGAGGCTGGCGCGGAGACGAGTTTAGACGCTAGCATTCTGGTTATTCCGGGTAAACGGTTTATAACACTGTTATCAAATTTCACACTAATGGTAATAAAGAATAAATCTATGCCATCCAGTATGCGTATTTCTCGTATCGAAATTTACTCCATTTTGGTCAACTTTGGGAATTTTATACATATTTTTTTAACTCAAATTGCATACTGGATATCAACGTTTAAATCAATGTGAACGCGTAGGTTAATCTGTTTTTATCCCAAGATAAACGGTTTGGTGGGAAGTTCCAGAATTGGAATCCTTGTTTTGGATTGCTCATTTTTTCACGTTTTGGACTTTGGCCTATGTCTCGCAATGGATCTTTAAGGCTTAATTATTGCAACCAATTGCAGATATCAATACAAATGTACTTTAATAACATCCATGCAAAATTTGGTAATGATATTACCAACCGTTCAGCAGAAATCATCAACACCAGAGTACGCACATTTGAGTTGGGCCAAGCTCGGTTCTTAACTCTTAACGTATTCCTTTATTGTATAATATTATAATGATAGTTTTCCAATATGTTATGTTTTATAAATGTTTTTAAACTTACAAATAGGTAGGGTAGTGTTGTTTTTATAATAAATACAAACTTTTACAAACATGTAATAGGCTACAATACTATCGAAGTTTGGAAGTAACAGTTACAAGGGCCATACATTTCCCGTATTAAAAATCTAGACAAGAAAAAGATTAGGCTACACATCAGCAATTTTATTTTTAAATAAACCCCTTCAATACAATTGATTGATCATATTTCAAGTGCGTAATCACATCACAATCTTTCAACAACATCCGTGACATGTAACATCCGTGACACGTAACATCCGTGACATGTAACATCCGTGACACTATTTCTCAGAAATGTTTAAAGCTATGGGCACTTAAAAATCGTTAAAGGTTAGTCCACAAGTATATTGTCAACATCACCAACTTGTAGCAAAATGTAAGAACTATTATACACCAAAAAACAACTTTTTTGCCTTTATTGTCACGGATGTTACATCACAAACATGATTACATATATTAATTAATAAATGGTGTGATATAATTACATAAAGACTTGAAATTCACAGTTTAGATTCTTCACACATAACCTTAACTTATGAACTGCTTAAAATGGAGGTACCAGCTGATTCTTTAGAATACCAGGCTACCAACTTTTAAAAAAAAATCATCGTCCACTTGACACCAACAAAAGCTATAAGTTCAATGGCAAATACAGACTAATAGTTATTTTACAAAATAAAACTATTTTTGGTTTCATAAAATTACATGCATTATCTTTCTAATGGTAAAAACATTTTTTGTAAATTTAATTTTTTTAGTTTTTTGTACTTTTCCCCTTTTGAGCCGGAGTGGCTGATATGCACGATTGCAATGATGAGAATGTAGCGCATTCTATTTAGCCCTATACGCAAATGACAATGTAGCCTAGACCTAAGAGACGTAGGTAGGTGTAGGCCTAGGCAAAATTGAACCCCCGAAGGTTGTTGAGAAGAGCCAAGGCCCTCGACTAGGGAAATATCAAGCAGGTGAAGGAGTAGGACCATACGCCTACCAGTTGCACGTGGCAAGACTAGGCTTAGCAGCGACTGCCTAGGCCTTCTTTGTATTTGTATTTATTTTCATAAAGCTGACCCCTTGCACAACGTGTTCGGGGTATTTTACATGTCAGTAACTTAAAATTAAATTAAATAGTAGTAGTAGTAGTAGTAGTAGTAGTAGTAGTTGTTTTATTAGTAGTAGTAGTAGTAGTAGTAGTTGTTTTATTCACCATTATAAATTTTACATTCATTTGGGTTTCGTCATTTTAGTATAAACATACATAAAATATATATATATATACACAACATACATGAAAAGTTTATAACAATAGGCCTAGTCGCATTTTACAGTACAATTTAAAGATGATGCAAATCAAATTGTCAAGTCTTTGGGTTTAGCACCAATAGTTGCCCAATAGTTGCTAAGCTAAAAAAAAAATTAATTAAAAATTAAAACATACATTCATCCCACTATATAAGTTACAATAATTTACAATTCATCACTATAACACTGACAGTAATTCAGTGAGATAAAAGGATAAAAACTCTGACAGTAATTCAGAAAGATAAAATATCTAGGCCTAGACAAGTACATTGACATTCATTCATACATTGGCATTCCTTGGCAATCCAATATGTAGATGTAAGCTTACATAGTTTGATATCAGTCAATCGTAAGTCAACTTTATATAATAATAATAAGCCTTGAACACCCAAAGTCAATAACAACAATCGGTCAGGCCCAAATACAATAGGGCCTGTTCAGATTGTCAGGCTACATGGTATGCGACAAGTGGGCCTACATGCTAAATCACCTTGGGGCTTCAAAGAATCTTCAAGACTGTAGAATGGGGTTTCAACAAAGTATTGCTTTGCTCTAGTCTTGAATATTCTGATGCTGGGGATCGATGTGAGGCTATTTATTTTTTATTTGTTTATTTAGTTACATTTACATTCATATTACACACATAATAATTGATGCAGTCCATTAATACACACCCATTTTCATATCACACTGTGCACTTAACTTAAAATCATCAATCATAGAAAAGATACACAAAACTCTGCATGGTAAATGCAATTAACTATCCTACATCATAAAACCCGTTGTCTGATAAAATGTAAATGATACATCTAAAATAAATATCCTATCACATACTATTGCTTGACTATCATTTTACCATTCTCAAGAGAACCTGATTTATCCTACTGTGCCCCACTAGTATTAGGTACCTTTAACTGTTTCCCCCATTTGGAAATCAGAAATTGAGTAGAAAGCATTTTTCTTCAGGTACTTTTGAGTTATTCGGAGGAATTTGCATTGATGTTTTCTTTTTCTGCTCGGATATTCTCTTTACCTAGGGCTCTCCTTGAGACCCTTTTTGGCTTCTTGTCGTGTTGCATCTTTCTACATAATATTTTTCTTTATTCCTAGTGTCATGTCCATGCATATTTTTATTTACTGAAGCTTCTATCTGATTTTTAGCAATGAGTTTTAAACAATTCATACATAAATACAAGGTACTGAAGTAATTTACACAGGATTCTCTAATGCCTAATCCCGCAATTACACGGACAGCCTTCTTTTGGATTTTAAATATATCTCCTAAATACGTCGTACTACCCCAAACTGTATGCCATACCTCACAATAGATTCAAAATATGCATGATAAGCTACTTTAGCCGTTTCTGCTCCAACAGATTCATAAATTATTCTCAATGCAAAACAAGCAGACCCTTATTAATCTTGAGGTAAGTTTATTTAAATGAGCTTCCTAATTTAAGTTTTCATCAATGGTTAAACCAAGAAAGGGAATATCTATAACTTGTTCTACTTTAACATTATTAATCTCTATTTTTGGGATAGTTTTTAGTTTGTTTTTGAGGTAGCCGGGATTGAATGTAGTTTGTTTTAGCTATATTCATTGCCAAAGTATTTGCACATAACCACAAATGAATTCGTTCAAAGTTTACTTGTGCTTCTAATCCTAGCTTCAAAAGGCAGTCTTGTACAATTAATGCTGTGATGTCATCAGCAAACATTGTTGCCTGTAATACACCTAGGCCTAGCCGTATTGGTGTATCAGGGCCTAAACAAGGCAGGCTTAGTCCAGAGACATCTTTTTTAGCCCTAGGCAGCTACCTACTTCAAACTTTTTTTGCAGGTACCGGCATTGGAACCGGTATTGGCCATTTTTGGGGGTTTGGCTTAGTATCTCTAGACATCGGTTCTACCTACGTACATCTAGAAGTGTCTAGGCCACATGGTGTGACAACCCAAGTCTATGGTAGGCCTACTCATTTCAAGATTAATCATAATTTACTGATTAAGGCCCGGTATTTCAATGTCCAGTTAAAGTGGCAAGTAAATTTAACTGACACATAACTTGTTTTCACTATGGCAACCACCTAAAACAATATTTCAGCCATAATATTCCTTTCAATGTTCCAACAGCCAAGTGCAATATACTAATCAAGTGTCTTTCAACTATGTGTGTATAAAATAATACAGCCAGCAATCATGAACTAATATCTCTGCCCCGGCTTACCTATACATTCAACAGATATTCTTGCTCAACACAGCATGCACGTGCACATGGACCACCCAGTCACAATCTCTTCTGATGCGTGTGAAAACAATTTAGTAGGCTACGCAGTTTCAATATAAAAATAATCATTCACACGATTCATGTGAAATTAAATCTCACTAAAGAACGTTATCTCCCCTCAACCTCTCATCTCCGTTGTCATGACAACAGTGACGCAAGTTGACCATTTAGCCAATCAAAAGACTGACTCCGCCCTACGCTACGCAGCAGATTTGTCAAATATCTTCTTTCAATCGAGTAGATTGAGAAGAAGGAACCACTCCTCTATGGGCACTCAAGGCACACTCCACGTCGTTGGGCGATCGGTCTGGACATGGTCCGGAAAACACTTCTACGTGGGCTGGATTAGCGCCCGACTAACATTTGGGACCAGGACTTCCAGACGTCCCCGGATAGAACCTCCGGCTTGACTTCGTGGATTCCCAGGTCACCGTTCTAGGGCTACAATTACTAAACTACAATCTACATAATACACAAACGGAACTATCGGTGATATCACGGTAATACAAACTTTCTGTAAATAAATAATCTACAAACTTTTGAACGTTTATAAAATGGCTGACTTAAACTATTAAAACTTTGGAACACTGGCAGGCCTTCACTTTAAAACTTTTTTAACACTGAGAACTTTTAATATTGCTAAACGGTGAGAATTTGTCTTGTATGATTATTGTATAAAATGTAACTTCATTCATTTCATTATAATTGATATTTGAAACTGTCCTTTTTCTTGTTTAAACCTTGTTGTTTCTCACACTCATTTTTGTATTTCAGTTTTCTTTAATTTAACTGTCAACTCTTGACTCTACCGACTTGACAGCCATGTAAAAAGTTCTCAACCTGGGTTCAGATTTGATAATCACTTCATTAATTAGTTATAAATCAAGTACAAAAACATCTTAAAGGTTCTAGAAAACTCCGCCTGCTCACTGACGCGATTCCAAGTCTCTCTTACGATGCTACCAGCCTCCGAATGCCACACTCCCTAGACTGTTACCAACTGTTATCTTAAGTATGATTACCTAACTCGTTACAGTGGCAACCTGTAGGTAAGTCTTTGTATTTGTATTTTTATTTGTGAATTAATTGGTAGTATTTACAATGGTAGGGGGCAGGGCTTAGTAATTAGGGTTCAGTAATTACTAATTAGTGACTAAAATTTATCACACACCCTTTACCAAGACAGAAGCAAAAAACTGTGATTTCCCCTTCCACCCTCAAGATAGAGAAATGCTGTGTCCTTGTGTTATATGACCCATTCAGTGTGGGTGTATAGCATAGCATAGGACCCAATTCTATTTTTGGCTATCGATTGTTGCGTTACAACAATGAAATGTCGGACAAACATCTGATTCACCGCCGTCTGGATGTATGAAATAAACGTACAACCTTTAACATCCAGACGGCGGTGATCAGATAACTTCGGACAAACAAAAGCAAGTGACAGCTATCAAGCAAAGCCTATCTCTCTGTCATCTATCCATTAAACTGTTCCGTGGAAAGCCGTGACATTCGAGTCATGTACAAAATACCAAATTAATAGGCCTAGGCCTATTTGATTTTATTGTAACAATGGTTGCAGTAATTTTGCTAAACTTTGCTCAAAATGGCCCTTTAATAACAGCAGCGCCAGTGCTGCTCTCCCACAGCAGGCATTTAAAAAATGTCACTTCTGCCCCAATCGGGTCCTATGCTATAGGGTACACACAACTACGTCACAAATCGAGGGGAATGAGGGGTATTCTCCGTTTTGAGCCCAACTGGTGGGCAAGCAACCATCGGTTCGCAAGTGGACGCCTGCTGAACGTCGCACAACTTATCACGCTCCAACTTTTATCCTATTCATTATTGGGGAAAAACTTAAGAGGAATAATATTTAGCAAATATATCATTCCTTCTAATAGCGATTACTTTGAATTTTTACACGGCCGTTAACTTGTTATTTCGATGTACATATTAAAATAAAATTTAAGACTTTTACTTGTTTTTTTATGAAATTTAATAAAACAACTTCAATTGACAAAAATCTAGTGATCGGATTTTGACAAGACCGCTTTCAAAAAATTCATCGGATTGTTTAGACAAGAAATAAATAAACTTTCTAGATAGAAAGTGCACAGAACGAAAATTTATAGCATAGGGTAAAACGCATGGTATGTGTTTTCATCTAAAATACGCGCTTTTGACGTGCGGATGAGCCGTGAAAAACTGCACGCTATGCTGTAAAATTTCGTTCTGTGCTTTTTCTATCGAGAAAGTTTATTTATTTCTTGTCTAATTAGTTAGATGCATATTTAGAGAGAATTCTTTTTGAAATCCAATCAGTAGTTTTGTGTCAATTGAAGTTGAAAAGACTTAAAGATGTTGATAATTTTGTCATTTATAATGCGTACATTGTTATAACAAGCTAACGGTTCTCTAAAAAAAATCAAAATAATCGCTATTAGAAGAAATGATATGTTTGCTAAATATTATTCCTCTTAAGTTTTGTCCAAATAATGAATAGTATAAAAGTTAGAGCGTGATATTTGTTGAGCCGTTCATCAGGCGTCAACTTGCGAAATGAGGATGCTTGTCCATCAGTAAGATCCGCGGCCACTTACCGCCGAGCTGTGACGTCACGTGTGTGTTCCCTATACAGCACTGGACTGGAAGATGTAGGTAGCATGGCATTCCAATGCAGTGCACAGTAAACAGCAAGAATGTGCGAGGGATAGAAAATTGTGAAATAGTAGGCCTAACATCAAAAAGGAGAATACATTTCAGTTTCACCAAAGATTTATGTGTGCCGGTTAAAAAATAAATAGGCCTACATTTAAAATGAACTATTAAAATGGGTAGTCTAGGCCAGGGGTTGAAAAATACCAGCGCCAGGTCAGAACGGAGATGCAAGCAATCAAAATTAACATTTTACAAAAACATCAACAATTTAGATAATTAACCCTGATGTGACCAATGGCGGTTTTTACAGTGTGCAAGGTGTGACAATTGCACACTGATCAATCAGGAAAACTTAAAAAAAAATTACAAAACAAAATTGGGCAGTAATCGGGAAATAGACTAGTTTGGCTGGCGAGCCAGTGTGGTCATGCAGTTGTAGCTGCATATTTTACAGTCAGTTAGAATACAAATTCGCCTTAGAACTCTTTTTAGGCCAATACAAGTAGCAGTCCCCCCAAAAAAGCGCCTACGGCAAATTTGCCTCCGGCGGCTGAGGCTTGCCCCAGACCCCAGCTATTCACCGCTCCTCGTTTTTAGGAATTTCACACCTGATATTGAGGTCAAAAACCGCCAATGGATGTGACCGTAGAGCATGAAGACCGAAATGACATTGACACTAACCAATGCGAGTCCACGCCATCTATTATGCATGGGACTAGACTGGCTGCTGTTCATGAAGTATTTGAGGGCAATACAGGCCTAGGCCTAGCTATTGTTGCACATGCACCAATAGATTCTATTTTAACTAGGCCTACCTCCTCATTGCTGGGGTCTAGGCTTATTTATGTACTCTTTGGATGGGTAAAAACCCGATAAAATCTATAAGAAGCCATTTATGCCAGGTGATAATGCTTATCTATACACTCTACAAGAGTGGATAATAAACCCTCCAAACCCATTTTACGGGCACTTAGGTTAAATTGTTTATGCAAAAAAAATTCACCTGCGGCGGCTGGGGCGCCCACACATCGTCCCTGGCTCCTAACTTTCTTCCCCTGGCTCCTACATTTTCAGATATTTTTCAACCCCTGGCCTAGGCCTACCTTTCAAACTTGTAGGCCCCTACAACAAAGGCAGAATAAAAAATAAAAAAAAGTTGCCATGATCCGGAATTGTTCATTTTGCTTAGCCTGCCTAGCCTCAGGTTTATCCCAGGCCTACAGTCCTCCTACCTACCAGAAAAATTCCGTAACTGAGAATTGAACCGTCATCTCGTAGCCTAGGTACTGAAGTTCTACCCACTAGACCTAGCCCAGGCCTACCAGGAGGCTACCACACTTCACTGTGGTGGTGGTTTGTTGTTGTTGTTAGCATTCCTACAGTTAACAAAATTTGATTGGTGGTAGGTCTCTTTTCTTCTTAGGTGTATCTTCTTATTGTATACTTATGCATATTTTCTTCTTTTGCTCTTTCTCTAGCTAGATTATGCTCTTCTCAAGTTCTTTGTCCTCTTCCAAATTATTGCTCATCCTCTTCTTTATCCCTAGCAGGATCACCATTTAGCAGATGCTTCAGCCTGTTTTTAAATCCTATATGACTGCTCAGCTAGCTTTTTCCATTCCACCACTGTCCTGGCAACGAAGGAGAACTTTCCTATGGGTCATTTGCAAAAAATTGCCCGTTTGCATCCGTGATTTTCAAATGATTTTTTATTACTACTTCCTAGTAGAAACTGTCATGAGATGGTAGCCTACGACTTACTCTGAGCTCACTGTCTCTGAATAATTGGACATAGATTATATTTTATTTAGTATTTATTGATTAATAGCCTATATAATAGGCCTAAAACGGCTGAAAGCCTAATATGAATGAAGAAAGGTAGGTTATAAAATAAAAGACAATGTGACAAAGAGTGACAGGCCTAAATGAGTCATGTTGGTAAACTGGCATAAATGGCTGCTTTAAATGAATGAAGTTTCATGTGGTTGATGTCAATTTCTGTATTAATGGCTAATAATTTGTTGACATGTGCCATCAACATCAATACGAGCACATGGAATTTTGAAGGGGATATAGGCCTAATTTCTTGTAAATCTTGTAGTGTAGGGATGTTTAAGTTTAAATATCTTGAAGTAGGTCCGTGTCGATGAAGTTATAAAGAAGTTTGCAGAGGAAAATTTCGTCGGTTGCACTATGCCGACTTGCTAGTTAGTGTTGGAATCAAATGTTGTTGACAAAGTGTGGCCTAATGTGATCAGTGAAAATTGATATTTTGATAACATAGAAAACTTAAAAATTTGTATTGAAAGCGTTCAACTTGCTTAATTTTGATGACGTGATGTGGATTCCACACAACACTCGTGTAGTCAACGTGGGCTTGTCTGCTCAAAAGTGTTTGAAATCACAAGTACGGAGGCATAAATTTGAGATAGGCCTAATAACTTATAAATAAATAACACAATAAATTTTATTTTAGTTGTAGCCTAGTTCTTAGGTTTAGCCTATAGTAAAACAACACTCACTGAACACCATCCTAAGCCAATTTAATGTAGGCCTAGTGGAACATTTGGAGATTTTGTAGTTTCCAATTTTGTCCGGATTTGCAGTCATGAGTGTTACCTTATGAGTTTTACCACATTTAAAAGAAGAAAAATAATTTTTAGATGGTTAGGCAGGCCTATGGTTTTTAAAACAACTTGCTTTGAGAAGAACCCAAACACTCAAGATGTAATCTTGTGCACTTGTGGTCGCATTTTGCAAGGAAACAAATAGTACCTAGGCCTAATTGTTTTATTAGGTTCTAGTATTTTAATTCAATGTCAAAAGTGCTGTCCAACATGTAGGCCTAGTTTGTGTTGGGCCTTTATTTAACGCTTTTACTTTTAGTAGTCTGTATTAAATTAAAATTGTGGCCTAAACTTCAAATAGGCTAGGCCCTATTTAATTCAGCACAGCAGTCACGGGACAACTGTCACGACGGAACGTAATCAGATATCGACCTAGGTTTAGGGCCGTGGCGTAGGCCTACGTGGTTGGAAATGATCTATTTTGCTCATGATTACAGATCGTTTTGCAACGAAATACATGTATGTTGATGGAAATAGGCCTTACAACTATCATAATGCTATTAAACTCTGGGTCGATTTCTGATTTTGATAATATTCAGCAAAGTTTAACATGAGGATTTGTTGCGTCGAGTAATGGTTAGGCCTACGTCGAGAATAGGTTAGCTACGAAATAAAAACCTAGTTGAGAATTGAATCGATACAGCCTTCGATTGATAGATGATTCCACAAACAGTATAAACTTCCCGATACGTTTTGGTAGGCCTAGGCTACACTACCCTGAACACTCATTCACCGGAACGTTTTAAGACCTTCCCCAACTATGTACGAGATACAATAGCTGAAATACAGTAAAAATAGAACCACATATTGTTATACAAACTTGCGAACATCATGCTGCCTAGGCCCTAAGTAGGCTTTTCAACTCAACAATAAGAGATTTATAAGTTGCTATAGGCCTAGGCCTACATGTAAGGGCTAGGCCCTAGGCCTAGCCTAGGCCAAACCATAAGCACTTGAATTGGCAATCATGGAATGTCCTTAGGCCCTAGGTAGGGCCCACCGCGTAGACCTTGGTGCAAGGGTAGGTGGCCTGTGAATGCTAGTAGGGCCCGCCTTTTCGGATCCACGAAAACTAATTAGCATTTGCCATGCGCTAGCCTAGGCCAGAACTAGGCCCAAAACATGGGTAGGGCCTAGCCTAGGTTTGCTAGGCTAGGCCTCAGCTATAGGTAGGCCTAGGCCCTAGGTAGGTAGGCCTAGGGCTTAGGTTGGGGCCAGCCTAGGCCTAGGCCCAGGCCAAAGCAAACAGATCGTCATGCTTTAAGCATAGGGTCTTGAGGCTAAGCCTCGGCCAAAACTATTATTTAGTGTGTACTAAAATACGCTTTTGTTACGACATTCAAATTGACAATCTCGGTATGAGGTCGTCCTATTTTCAGCATTACGCGCGAAGAGATTACCAAGCCTTCTAAACCAAGCGTTTTACTCACATTTGAGACGTCATATGGCTTAGACGAATTCGACCTCTTCTTGGAAACAATATTAGCATCTTTAGCCATAGTTTTTATTACGAAAGGTTATTATATACATTTAATTTGTAAGAATATTAATTCCAAATAGTTTAAGGATCAACTTTCACTTCGGATCAGGTTAGCGAATTGCAACATGGCGGCGGCTGCATAAAATTCGAGTCTCGATTGTCGTTGGTCGAAATCATTTGTCCCACACGTGGTGTAACCACAGCCTTTGTGTATTTCACAAGTTTGCCTTCTTCCTGCGTCTATATACGAGCGGGCTCTTCAAACTATTACTAACGAACTGTGGACAAAATTAGCTGTGTACTGTACTTTAGTCTAAATAAATTGAAATAGAAATTTAAATCATTTTTAGCAATTCATGTAGCAGGTAGTGGTGGAATTTTTTTATAAAATAACAAATGACGACGCGAGTAGTATGTAAATAAAAACGCAGAAATGGTCGAGTAAACATAACTTTGGAAACTCATAGAACTTTAAAAAAAAAATGGAAATACTTTTACAACTGCAATAGTGATTTTAAATTAATACCTACCTGATTGTAATAATGGAACCCGGATTGGGTAATAACATGGCTTCCCTAGTAGGATAGTTCTGTTTGAAACAAATTTGGAGCAGGGATATTCTCTACGCAGCACGCCGCTAGCTCAAATGTGTCAGACTCAGAACAAATAATCCCCTATAACCCCCTGCTGGCAGTCGTACCGACCAAATATTGTTATATTGTGTGCAAATTTAATGTAGTGTAGCAGGTAGACGAACAATCTAGTGTTTATAGTTTGTTTTTTTACCATTCGTTTGTGTTAAAATCTGCGACGTCACCACAGGAAAAAGAAACTTGAGTGCACGCGCGCAAAGTTTGAACACGTGTACAATGTTTTCCGTCACTCCAAGAGATGGCAGCACGAGTAGGCCTACGACTACGAACAGTCAAGCAAGCCGGTGGCTCTGCGCTTCACAATCACAACTAACTTCAAAATATAACTTAGCACAATGATTGTGAGTGTGACTATTTTACATATCTTTACTTGACGTATCCAATTATTATGCAGACTAGATTTATGCCATCTTAGTACGAAAGAAGGATGACAACGCTGCGGACGACACTGATGATAGGGAAAACTAAAAGGGCGGAATCTGAACAACTACATTTTACAAGCAAAAGTACGGGAGTATCAAGAGAGGGATGAAGCAAAGCACAGTGGCGGAAACATGGCGGCCCAGGGGGAGATCGCCTCCGCATGAGATTCCGAATTTGTAGTCAATATTACAATCACCAACTATGCCATTTTCGGTTTTAACGTGTTTTTAGACCTTTGAAAGTTGTAAATTCGCTCATTTTGAAGGGGCACTTACAGCTGCAACTTTCGAACAAACCCTGTACCGGTACTGGTTTTGCAAAACTGAACTAACCCCCCCCCCCCCCCCTAGATAATACTCTACTGCTTCCAAGTTTGCTTTCGTTTTATAATTAACCAACCGTTCGTAAATAGCGCAATACAATATTTAGAAAGAAAAACGCGTCAAGCGGTAGGCATGATGTTCGGTTTATATCGTGAGACATTGACACACGAACAGACTGAATAAACGGACCAACAAGTGATGCACATATATATAGAGAGAGGGGCTTCGCCCCCTAATGAAATTGAACGACTACTTGTCTAAATGTGAGGTTAGTTTTCTTGAGCAGATTTCTTATTAAAATGTCGGTCGCGATCGTTGGCAATAATTCATTCATCCGATAGCGTCGACTTTCGACTCGACTCCCACTGAAAATCAGTTATGTACCTGAGTAAAGTTGATAGATAAATATACTTTTATTTGTCAATATTTATTTTCTCCGAAATAGCTAAATGGATGTTGATATAAACATCTCAGAAAAATCTTCACTGTAAAATTTAGTAGGCTTCTGCTGTCGGGAATGGAATTAACGTCTATCTATAACATTCGGTAAGAGTAAAAATTATTGTATTCATATAAATGTACAATAATAATTGTAGTCAATATATTTATTTACTATCCTTTTCTTGGGGCAGAATTTTTTGTGATGTGGAAAGAACTGACGATCTTTAAAATGGTATATCTTGATACAAATATACCTACCAGCAGAGGAGGCAGGGAGAGTCCATTCCATATGGTTTGGTTGCAATAAGGAAAGCACGCCTTTGGGCAAGTGCTAAACTAATGGCTTCGTCATAATCCAACAATAACACTATTCTTCCATATGCCTGGGACTAGTGAAGACTCTTCTTCACACCTTATTAACCATTCTGTTACTGTGAAGTGGATACAGATCTCAAGGTTCCCACACGTAGGAACGAGAAGGAAAAGTTAATGCAAATATCCACTTGAAACAAAGAACGCATCGCAAATTGCTCGATTCATAGAGGAAAATAATCCAATTCCCCAGTTCCCACACAATCTCGTAAATCATCTTCAGCCCAAATCTGTACGCGCGGCTCACGTATGTTCGTTTCTTACCGGCGGATCGAATAGTCAAATCGAGATGAATCGATAACTGATAACTCGCAAATCATCTGCATAGTAGATAATGCACTCTGAGCGCACCCTTCACGCCAATCAAAGATGATTTATTGAGCCACCTACCGAACCGTCTTTATAGAAATCATCTTATTCTGATGCGTTCGAAAAGAGTGAAAGGTGAGAAACTGACAAGTAAAGTTTGCGCGCTAAATCCTCTACAGTCGCTGGATTGAGACTGGCCACAGGCAATCCTTACTGATGAGTTGTGAAAGGTTTTCCTCAGCAAAATGCGAAGATGGGATTCAGCCTTTAATAAAAGACATACTCCATCAAACTATATCCTTATTCACACCCGATACCATAGGCGTGCGCAGGATTTTACAATGGGGGGGACACAGGCATGCATGCAAAATTTACAATTAGTACTTTCGTTGGCTAAGCACAGGGGTTTTGGAGGGCAGAGCCCCCCAACAACAGCACCGCAGGCGAAAATTTTGAAAATCAGGTTTTTAAAATGAGTTTGGTGGGTTTTAGAAAAAAAGTATTGGGCTAAATACAATACCAAAATTATGTAATTTTTGTGCAATCGATACTCGAAACTAGAAAACCACCAAAAGGAATTTTAAAGGAAACCTTCAAAATATTACCCTCTCACTTTTTAAATTTTTAAATTTTAGTTTCAACTAATTGATATAAATACTGAAATTTTTATTTCATGTGCTTTGTCCAGCGAATTGTTTCCACACTTGCACACCGGGCGCTCATGACCACATAGGATTGCCATACCGACTGGGGAATGGTGGCGGCGGAGTAGGGTTGGGGGGGTTCTGTGGCGTAGCCCCAGCCTCCGGAGGCGACATTTTTTGGGGGTTAACTTTTTGATAGTGATATGAGAGAAAAAGGTAGGTAGGCCTAAAGGATTCGGAAAACTAAGTAGAGCCTAGACATTTTTCAATTTAAAAAAAATCAATTATTGAACGTGATTAGTTATTTTGATAACATTTCTAGGGCTAATGGGGGGGGCAAGGCCCCCCCCCCCGTGTGATACCAAGTAGTAACCTGGAAGAGGGCAAGTTTTTCCTGGAAAAGTTTCATTCGAAAAAAACTGATGAGAATTAGGAGAGTGAAGGAAAGAGATGGATGGATGTGAATATTGATAGAGTAAGTATAGGCCTAAAAGAAATTAAGTGAACATATTTTTGTAAGAAGGCTCGTTCTAGGATAAAATATACTACAGTGGATATACTACAATAATGTGAATTTATAATGAATGCATTTTTATAGGGACTCATTCGGGGATAAACATACTACAATGGCATGTGTTAGAGTTAAGGTAATGACAATTAATTTAAATAAAGTTTAATGTACACATGTAATTTTTTGTAGCGAATTGCATGAATTATATACACGTGTAATTTTTATAGCGAATTGCATTATATACATTTAATTGAATATGCAACTGTTTTTGTGAAATGCATTGAACAAAATATCGATTTGCTAAAACAAAGTTATACAACACTACTACTATACTACTACTACTATATCATTTTAAATTGGTCAGGGTAATACCTTATCCTGGTAATACCGATGGAAGCTTGTATACTTTGCAGATCTATACGATTCCTTATTCTTAGCAATGGACGTGAAAGCTATGATTACTCTTTGCTGTGAACCCAATTAAAACAGTTTGCAGATGCAGATACTTGTCCTGTGGCCACTTATGTGTGATATGGACTGTATTATACTGTGAGCATGTGCCAGTCCCACTTTGGGTCAAGCTTTAGCGTCGCCGTAAATAGCTCAAGCACAGCCCATCGGTTATATCTGTGGGTCAATGGAAATTAACCTGCTAGTTGTTTTTATACGTGAATCTTGGGTCATGATAAATCTAAAGACTCGATGAGAAAATAGTTTAATGTTTTTTTTTTTTTTAAATGGGTATAGATATTCGCAAATTAGAAAGTCTAATTCGAATGAATAAACGAAGAAAGCTGTGAAAAGATTGATACAACCAGGGCTCGAAATTATTAATGAGCTGTCTTAATATTTCCAATAAAAATATAATGATTGATTTTTAGGGAATAGAACTACGTTTCGTTATCGTTCCCTATTTATAATTGGTGATATGAGTGGCAAGAAGCATATCTTTTAAAGACGAATTTTATAGTGAGGGAACTGGCCTTGGTTTCAAAAATACATTTTACATAATTAAGAATTGTACGACTAATTTACAAAAGTAATAAAAATACAAAAAACTTTTATTCAAAATTTGTTGTGTTTTGAATTACCGCAAAAGTACGGAGATTGGTATGGAGATTCATATGGAGAGTGTTTAGGAATGCGCTAGGTTGCAGCAAAGATTTAGTTTCAGCCTGGTTTCAACTGTGTGTTATAAAACTCCCTATACTCTGGATGACGCCACAATTGTTGTTTCCGGCGGAAAGACAGGTTTCTTGTCAAATTCTGGCGCCAACAAGAACTTCGCTTGAAAACAAACAACTCGTATGTATTTGAAGTTGTTCTTAGCTTAGTAAAATATTCGAATTATGGGATGAAGGACTTTCCTAGAGCTGGTGTGCCTATACGAATAAAATTATATGAGTAAATTTTCTTGCGGGAACAAACGAACCCAGTCATAATATTAGAAGGAACGAAGAATCAGGGAAATGTATGAACAAGCAAGGAGCAGCAGATGCCCACAGGTGCAATGGCCGGGCTTTGGGCTCAGGCTCACTTTAGAAAACAATTACTGCCATTTTGTTGGTTTTGTATTTAATCGTGAAAATTAGTTAAATTATACACATAAAACACCAGCACGGACGCAACGGCTTGAAGTTAGTCTAAAAGGTCGGATTCCTATGCGACGACTGAAACTACTATAGCCGCGCGATCAGAGTCGCGCGATCAGAGCCGCTTGTTCAAATTCCTATGCCGCGACTCTTGTTTCAGTCGCCACGTGATTAGCATGGAGGAAACACTGTTGGTAGCATATTTTCTTGAAGAAGAGGAAGAGGAATAATTGTTACTAAATGTGCAAAATGAATTAAAAAGAAGTGACCCTAAACCAATGTACTTGGCTA
This sequence comes from Sweltsa coloradensis, assembly GCA_024449915.1. Classification (NCBI taxonomy): domain Eukaryota; kingdom Metazoa; phylum Arthropoda; class Insecta; order Plecoptera; family Chloroperlidae; genus Sweltsa; species Sweltsa coloradensis. The sequence continues at coordinate 773,240 of JAMZAV010000090.1, forward strand.
GGGAGGAGGAGGGATTTCAAAGTATTCTAATACAGAGACATCTTTTGGACGATGCATCAGTGTTTAGGAAATTTTTCCGCTTGAATATTGACCAGTTCAATTACGTTTTGTCACTCAAAACAACAATAGTTCTATTATTTAATATAGGAAAACACTTCCGATCGCGTGGCGGCTGCGGCTAGACTGCTCCATGGAGCAGTCGAGTCGTCCGGCTCAAGCGTCTCATTTAGAGCCGCATCAGTCGCGCGGCTACAGACGCGTCATAGGAACGGGTTCCATTCATTTACCTATAAAGCAGTGTGACTCACAGCCGCGCGTCTACAGCCGCGCGGCTACAGTCGTATCAGCCGTCGCATAGGAATCCGACCTTTTAACACACAATCTGCGTGTCGCGCGCGGTGTGTATCAGCGCGCAAACAGTCTTCACATCACACGCTCTTTGTTGCCGAGATATTATAACATCTTCGAAATCGGAACTAAACGTTCGATTTATTTCAAAGTTGTTTTCTACATTAGCAACTTTAAAAATAAAAGACATATGCACAGACGGGCGTCAAGAGATAATATCAAAACCGGGGTCCACCATGAGTCGGGTCGTAGCTGAGCGGATTAGGTCAACTATTATAGGGGTTTTGTGAAAGAAGCGTGAATTTTGTCTCAAACACTTAAAACATTATTCTGATCAAATTGCCAAGAGGAGGCCTAAAAAAAGTCCACTGGTTTGGGGGGTGGGGGGGGGATCAAACATTAGGGGCCGGGGGGGGAACTAAAAAATTCATACGGCAATGAATTTAACAATAACAAACTCAAATTTTGGAATATGGTTGCTTAAGGTTTGCATTCTTGAAGAAAAATCATACTTGACCTCACTTGTTAATATTATCTGATTATGTGACCTTTGACCTTTTGCTACTATTGTGTGTTATATTGAAAGAAATTTATCGTCTGACCACTCATTTTGACACAAATTATCTCCAGAATAAGAATTAAGAGTCCACAATCATGTGTTTTTCGATGACGTGTGTCAGATCATTTCGTGACCTTTTATGACTCGGATTACCTTAATTATTCGAGGTTTTGTGACAGAAGCGTGAATTTTGGCTCAAACACTTATAACATTATTCTGATCAAATTGCCAAGAGGAGGCCTAAAAAAGTCCACTGGTTTACGCGGCATCACCAAGGCTCAGCACATCCTCGTCTTCCTCGCTGTCTTCTATGACCATTGAGTGCTATATGACGGGCATTTCAACAAGCTCTCTTCATTTCTTCCTGTCCCCCAGAGACTTTCTTCGGTAATCCTTTCCCATGATTTGCCTCTAAACAATAAAATTAATATTGTAGGCCCTATTAATTTTTACTCCAATATTTTCCAAGATCAAATTTGTATGCGGGTCCATAAACTTTCTCTCCCACATTTCATCCTTTTTTGCAGGTATACAACAGCTTTGTATGGTGGTAGAGTTGAATACTAACATACAAATTTTTTTAAACGCTTAGATAAAGTTTTATATTACATTTTTTTTATAAATAACTTTTAAAATATGGTATCTTTTTTTAAATAGGCAGGTTGTTAATTTAGTACTTTCCGACAGTAGCAAAGTTCGTGCCAGTAGTGGGAATTTTCAATTGCAGACTCCTCTCCTGCATCATTCATAATATCGCCAACAATAATATAATTATTGATCATAGTGGTTGTCGTAAAAGTTTGCCCCGACTGGGGTTCGAACCAGAACCTCCGGCTTAACGTGCCATAGCTCTTATACCAATTGAGCCACTGGGACAACAGAACAAACCTTTACTAAAACTGCAGTTGTTGTTACTGTTGACTTCCATGACATAAATCTGAAATAAATAACGTTAAGCCGGAGGTTTTGGGTTCGAACGCCAGTCGGGGCAAAACTTTTACGACAACTGTTGAATCAATAACTATGTCAGCGGGCTGATGCTTAAAAACCTTATATTAATAATAAAATTGATTAATGTGTGGCGAGTATAATGGTTCTGAGGATTACACTCTTGAGTAGGTTCATGTTGATGAGCGCGGCTACATTGTGCTTTGCATGTCACACATTGTTGCCCCGGTATATCTCGTATTAACAACACTAACAAAGGCGTGTTCCATTGCGCACGACTCAATGACGACGTTATGATCATCTTGATAGGAAGGTAAACAAAGCGCACGGATTCACGAGTATAGCTTCTCAAGGAGAAAATCTCGTAAGCAATATTAATATTATGACCTCAAGACATGAGATGAAGTTACGCAGTGTTGAAAGGGAACCAACCGCTACTCAGCACAGAGCGTGACCGCCGGAGTGACCCACCGCCTTAGTAGTAGCAGTGTGCTGGTAATACACACCGCCTTAGTAGTAGTAGTGTGCTGGTATAATACACACCGCCTTAGTAGTAGTGTGCTGGTATAATACACACCGCCTTAGTAGTAGTGTGCTGGTACATTGATATTAAACCCCTATAGGCTAGATTAGCAGTGTCCAATACTTCCGCACAGGCACGAGCGTAGTAAATTGAAGCGTCGAAAATCCAATTCAATATGGCGATTTGGCGTTTTAATTTATGCTTTTTTAAAGCAATAAAGTATTTTACTGGATTGTTTGATATGGTTTTAGCTTGTGCAGCATGGGATTGAACAAACAGAAACAATAAGAAGTTATTGCATAAGGGAATTTAGTAATCATTTGATGTTAAAGGCTAGTATGCTCAGCTGTCAAACTGGCGGCCATCTTTAAAAATATTCGGTCTACAAATAGCTCCCATTTAATTAACATGCAAACAGGGATTTCAAGATGGCTTCTAATTGTAACGGAAGTGGACCACCGACTGCTAATCTAGCCTACAGTAGTTAAATATCAATGTGCTGGTATAATACACACCGCCTTAGTAGTAGCAGTGTGCTGCTAATACACACCGCCTTAGTAGCAGTGTGCTAGTAATACACTCCGCCTTAGCCCTTAGTAGTAGAGTGTGCTGGTAATACACACCGCATTAGTAGTAGTGTACTGGTAATACACAACGCCTTAGTAGTAGTGTGCTGGTAATACACACCGCCTTAGTAGCAGTGTGCTGGTAATACACACTGCCTTAGTAGCAGTGTGCTATGCCGCCGAACTATTAGTAGCAGTGTGCATTTGAAAGTTGCAAATTCGCAAATTTTGTCGCCGTCGGCGATAAGGTTCACTAACCGCTAGAACTTTCAAACAGATCCTGTACTGATTTTGCAAAACTGAACTCCCTCCCCACCCCCCAGATACGCTTTACTGATTCAAAGATCGTTTTCGATTTATAATTAGGCCTATCTAAAATTCTTGTGGAAAAAAATCACCGCTATGGCTCAGGACGATGAATTTTTTAAACGTTGGGCTGCCACGAATCAGGGCTAGATCTGCCTAGGTAATATAAGGTATAGTCTAAAAATATTCACACTTGTCAGTGAAATTTGTCGTTAATGTCGGTACACTGTGCAGTGTACAATGACCTGGTCATTAAAAGGACTTACGACAAAATATGGAGTTGTGTCGAGAGTCGACAATATTTATTTTCAACACTGACGAACTACTTACGACACGAAGGCACACGTAGCCCTGCATGACCTCATAGCACTGGGGGCTGCATTCGTCTAGTTAGCTAGATAATAATGTATATTGAATAGTTGTAGTTTGCATCGTTGAACCTATAGGTCGCTTTGTGAACATTATTTTATACAGTCGCTTTGATGGATGAGCGTTTTTGGTATGTTGAGTGTTGAGCGTGCCTTCCTTATACTTCAGTTTTGTCATTGTTAGGTTATACATATTTTTTTAAAGTCGTATTTCGAGTCTACCCATTAAGCCACATAACTTATTTGGTTTGTTATGCCGTTATAATACTCGTGTTAGTAAATTGAACCAAGTGGTAATTATGTAATTGGATGAGCGTAGCGAACAAAGAGAACACTTTTAATTTGACTCCCCCGAGAAAAATACCACGAGGGTATTTTGAAATTGAGTTTGTCAGTTATTTACCAGATGCAATTTTAAGAGAACCTTCGTATTTTCTTATCTTAGACCTGCCACGTTTTGAGTTATCCAAAAGAAACATTCATAATAAATTTAATTCGATTTTTCGTTCGATTTTTGTCGTCCAGTCGATATAGGTATCAATAAATAAACAAAATGGGTGTGAGTGTGACAGTGACATTAGAAAGCAAAATTGCGTATCATATATGACATTGGTTTTAACTTGTACACCCTCGACCATAAAGTAAATCTGGCTGTGTGTAGTATAGTTTCAACCATATACAAATATTTGTAAAAAAAAAAAAAAAAACGGCAGCCAAGCTCTCCTTCAAAAGTCTTCGGCTGTGAATGCTGTGAGTAAGTTGAGCCAAGCTTTTTATTCTTTCTCCCTAGTTTCGCTTTGAAAATAAGGTAAGATCATTTCGCCTGTTGACGAGCGCCAAGCCAACGATTTTTGTGGTAAAAAAGTAAAATTTTTAAACTCGAAATCATAAAAAAAATTGTTGGCCATGAACCAAATTCAATGGCCAAGCCATTTTTTATGATTTCGAGCTTAAAATTTTACATTTTTACCACAAAAATCGTTGGCTTGGCGCTCGTCAACAGGCGAAATGATCTTACTTATTTTCAAAGCAAAAATAGGGAGAAAGAATAAAAAGCTTGGCTCAACTTCTATCTCACAGCATTCACAGCCGAAGACTTTTGAAGGAGAGCTTGGCTGCCGTTTTTTTTTTTTTTTTTTACAAATATTTGTATATGGGTGGATATTACATCTTTTTGTTGTTCGTTTGCTATCAAGGTGTGAATGATGGACTTAGAATGATTAAATTTGTTAAGTTCAAAGTTGTTTTTTGACATTTTTGGGCTCACGGTCCCCCCAAAGATACCCCTTGTGTTTTAAGCACTAGATATTTATAATGGTTAAGAGCATGTTTAATTTCAAGCTTGTACAAATTACTACGCCTGAGTAATTACGTGTTTTGATTTTGATTTTGATTTTCCCCGGTCCCAATTGCCCGGTTTTGGTTATATGAGGTACATCTGAGTGTGGCCCAAGTTTCAAAGTTCTAAGATGAACCGTTTTCTCAGTATAGCGTATTATTCATAAGAGTACGGAATTACCTACTTTCGATAATTTTGATTTTCTCCGGTACCCCTTACCCAATTTTGCTTTCCATATCCAAAAGTGATAAAGAATGAGAGATAATAAAAATGTATTCAACGTTTGTAACATCTCAGTTGTAGCGTTTTCTTTGAATGATTCATTTCTTAAAGTTCAGATATGTTTTTTGTCATTTTTGGGCCCATGGTCATCCCCAAATTTAGCCCCTTGTGTTTTGGACACAAGATATTTATAATGGTTAATAGCATGTTTAATTTCAAGTTTGTACAAATTAAAACGCCTTGGTAATTACGCGTTTTGATTATCATCCAAATTTTTATTTTCTCCGGTCCCTGTTACCCGATTTTGGTTTTGAAAGCAAAAGTCACTGCGTCTGAAGTACATCTAAGTGTAGTCCAAGTTTCATAGTTCTGAGATTTACCGTTTTCTCTGTAGGCGAAATTAATCTCCGCAAAGAACTCCTAGCCAGCCAGCCAGCCAGCCACCCACCCACCCACCCACCCAGTCAGCCACCAGCCAGCCGAAAGGAATTTAACGATGTTGAGAGCCTTTTTTAACACAGAACGAGTTGTCGGATCGGGTTGATTTTTTTTTGGTATGTCATGGACCACATACCAGGTCATATACCGAGTTTTAAGATTGTAACTTTTCGGGGCGGCATGTGCAGATAGCTGAAAACCCCCCAACTCTGGTAGCTGTATACAGGGCTGGAGTTCGTGTCGCCTAAGCAGTCGCATGCGCTTGTCTGCCGGGCGACGACCGTCGCCCTAGATACACCTGTAGACCCTTTGATACACTTACGGTCGATGGAGTACCCGGAAACCCTCAATTAAACGTTAAACTAACAATATTGGTATTTACTTTTTAAGGTCAATTTTAATTAAAATGCATATAAAACTATATACTAGTTTAATTAAGTAATTAACCCATACATTTGCCTACTTATAAAACACATTTATATCCATTGCCCACTCATTTCTTTCTCATTAAAGAGTGAATGTACTATACTGATCAATATCCTGGGCCCTGATCAGCATCCTTCGTCTTAACTTTTGATTGATTGACCAACAATTTTTTATCAACATGTCTTAGACGTTTATGTGATCATAAGTATGTCCTATTAGACTCTTATTTCAATAGATTGTAGAATTACAATGTTATGTATGCCATAACAGTATTCTTCTTTGCATACTAATTAAAACCTAATAGCAACAAATTGACTTCCGCCAACGGTATAGAGGTGCTAAGCTGTTTAGCACGCATCTTCTGCATGATTCATTATGTGCCTGGTAGCCGTGATTTCATAGATATATGGGTATGGATATGCGATATTAATGTATTAATGATATAATTTGGGGGTTGGGGATGATCGAATTTCGTGATCAAACTATATAAATAAACTAAATATTTTATCTTGACGGATATTGTGCTTACGAATTTGTTCTGGCGATCATGGTTGCAGCATCATTGCCTACAGGGTTGGCTTGGTCGCTTTGGTTTACTGTCCCCCACTGAAAATCAGTTATATATAACTGAGTGGGTAGACTCCAATTACAAAATCATTTATTTTATTTATTTATGTCAAAGTATTTCAGTCGGAAGGACGTGGCGACAGTGATATAATAATAATAAGATCATTAATTTTATAGAATTTGAATTAATTGACTATTTTCCGGAGAATTTCGCAGCCTGAATGAGTTAAAATGGTCGAGCGTAGTCTTCCACGCAAGAAAAGAGCTAGGGTATAAGATGCTCCTAAACGGTCAGTCAATGTTTAGTTTTACGTTCTCACGATACGTCCAGCATGCTGCATGACCGTCTAGACCTAGCTTCCAGCATGCGAGTTGTTGGAATTAATTAATTACAATAATAATAATAACCAGAGCAGATGCACGCAAGCTATGGCCGAAGGTTGTTAGACGAGGGGGAATAGATACATAGACCTTGTTGTGAACCTGCTGCGGCCGATAGAGGTGGACATACAATATCATAGTCACTGAGTGATGATGAGTACAGTTTTGCTCTGAAAATATGGTTTTTGACTTTTTGATGTTTTCTTCACACACAAACGAAAGAAATCGGTATTTCCATGCATTTCTTTGTCAACGTAGTTGATGAGATACATTTTACTTTGTGTTTAAAATATAAGATTTAAAAATGATATTTGCATAAATATACATAATATAAAAGCCATTGCAATTTTCCCCTTGCACCAAGAAACGTTCTAACGTTATGAGCAATAGAATTTTTCTAACTATTCCGAAATGTTTAAAACACAACAAATAGCCAATTTAGATTGAAAGTCAGGAAATAAATTGTTAAAAAAGAAGTGGTGTTTCTGTTTACTGTTTTGCATGATATAAATCCATGTGAATATCTAGGTGCCCGTTAGGGCGCCGCAGCCAAGCCGCGGTGCGCTACACACTCAAGCACCTTATACACCAAGCAGAGTTGGGGTGATTTCGAGGTGTTACCCAGCCGTCATGTAACGTGATGTGAACTTGAAAACTATCACAATCGAGGGGATTTAGGTACCTGACAACACATGCCAAATTTTATTGGGGTACGATTATTCCTTCTTGGTGAAAAAATGGCTTGAAACATGCTCAAAATCACTTTAAGGATGTTAGCTACTGCCTACTACTCCTACTACTGCCTACTACTGCTCACATCTAATACGTCGGCCCGCGATTCTGACCAGACGGGTGGGACTACAATGTTCATATTTTACATGGACATTAAGGTTATAGAATGATAGTCTCTTTTGAAAAAAAAAGTTGAAAAAGTTTGTTGGAAGGCTTCCAAATAAAGGTTTTAAAATAAGCCTTAAACACTTGGCATACAATCAACAAGTAACCATAGTTACTTGACACTTGTTGACGGTATAAGCAGAGTTAGGCGGGAAAGTGCGATACGTAAACAAATAGCGGACATTTAAAATTTTTCTTCTTTGTGTGGAACGAGAAAAGGTGTCATTATACTCTCATAAAACAAATCAGAAACCGTCCCTGGCCTAGGCCCAGATGTGGAAAAATTATTTATAATGCAAAAGTGTAGGTCTAAAGTTCCATTTGGCTATAGGACTAGTAAAATTCATACTTACATTACATGTTTGACAAGCCTAGCCAACCCTATGCCAGCACAACATTGTTTTGATATGAACTTGCTCAACTGTTTGTTTACATAATTGCAACAATCAAATCATTTCATACAACTTGTCTTTCGATTGGCCAGCGTTTATGAAGGCACTGCCATCTAGAATAAATATAGAACTTTTTCGAGCTCTTTGCTATACGCAAATCTTTTTAAAGTGTTTGGATTTCGTGATACTCTTTCAACCATAGACATCCTATATAATTGGCTAGACCAGCAGTCGGTGGTCCACTTCCGGTACAATTAGAAGCCATCTTAAAATGACAGTTTACATGTTAATCAAATGGGAGCGATTTGTGGCCAAATAGTTCTCAAGATTGCCGCCAGGTTAACAGGTAAGCATACTAGCCTTTAACACCAAATGATTAGTAAATTCCCTTATGCAATCACTTCGTATTGTTTCTTTTGTTTAATACCATGCTGCACAAGCTAAAACCATATCAAACAATCCAGTAAAATACTTTATTGCATTAAAAAAGCATAAATTAAAACACCAAATCGCCATCTTGAAATGGGCCGGTTGAGTCTTCAATTTGCTACGCTCGCGCCTGTGCGGAGGTATAGGAGACTGCTAATCTAGCCTACTATAGGGGTTTAATTAATATCAATGCTTTCAACTCACAACCCATGACGTTTTCCACGATACCGTTCAAGAATACCAATTCCTTCGAAAACGAAAACGACTTCGTTTTCAAATTGCGTTTTCAACTCATCTCCCACGAACTCAAGAATTGGGGTCCAGTCCTTATACCGTCGTTATACCATGGTTATACCACCTATACCCAGGATGTACATGAATCCGGGTCTAGATATTTTACATCCTATATTGTTACTGCTAATACCATAGAATTTAAATCAACTTTGATAAAAATATTATATTTTAGCAAATAATTTTGTAATGGAACTTGAAAAAGTAATGAGATCACACACATAACAAAAACTTGTAGAAATACAGCCAAACCTTACACACTCAAAAGGAATGAGATCTAAAAAAGGGCCAAGCTCATCTACCCTTCCACATAAACGTACAGTGTCCCATAACAGCATCCTCGAAAAGCTTGGCAAAATAGAATTTGCATGTTATTACGTTTAAATTAATTAGAAAAAAGAACTTGGATAAACTATTACGTTAAATTAATAATCGCAAATTCTATTTTGCCAAGCTTTTCGAGGATGCTGTTATGGGACACTGTACGTTTATGTGGAAGGGTAGATGAGCTTGGCCCTTTTTTAGATCTCATTCCTTTTGAGTGTGTAAGGTTTGGCTGTATTTCTACAAGTTTTTTGTTATGTTTATAAAGAACCCAAAGAGGTACTGTGCAACTTATGTAAATAGCAGACCGATGGGCGAATTTTCTTACTCCTCCTTATCTGTATTGTGTTCTTTGTCTTCAGAGTGGTAACCGGAAATGCAGTTTATTCGCTAAAGATAGTATACCTTAGTGTTTACGTAATTGACACTTTTATATTTTGTAAGTTTTACTTCTTGAGAAATCATTGCATTTTCGTGGGAATATTACAAGACTGGTTGTGCATTCGTCAGATGACACAATGTACACCTGCGGCCAGCGGTACTTTTGGAAGTTTTAAACAAATTAGGAAGCGAAACTCCTTGGTAAGCCTTACTGCCCGTCCGTCTGTGCGTGTGTCACCTCTTACGATAATAACTGAACACGATGCGGTATAATGATGATACAGAATGATTCTGGTGATCCTAGTGGTAAGGGGGGAGGGGCTAGTCCCCGAAAAAGTTTAAAAATTCCTAACCCGGCACCTACACCAAACAAGCAACGAACTTCAATAAGTGCTAAACCTACCCGGTACCGCCACCAAAATGATCAACGAACGTCGAATTATTTTACTTCTATGACAATCTGTATGATTGCGTAGCTTCGCTCCCTCTTTGAGGTTACTCCCGTGCCCGTGCTTGTTTGAGATACACTACTCAAGAATTGAATAATCTCCCTTGGGTCACATCAAAATTATATTAGAAAGTCAGATACAATTTACTGTAGATTGCAAGTAACATCGTATATACAATTTATTACGATTTTTCAGGGTAAATTGTACTAAAATACCTTTAAATTGATATGAGTTGTATATAATTTATGGTTTACTAAAATTTAAATATTGAAAAATAATGTTAATATTGGGGGCAGTTATTCCATGCACCCCTCCTTTATTTTGTAACCCCTCATCTTTACGTGTTGGCCAGCCCATCACATCTACAATGCATATTCAAATTTTAATAACATACAAATTTTCTTTCTTTCCCAGATACTTAAGACAAGAATTAATTGAATACAACTTTCGCTCCTCACAGCATACCTATGTTTGTAGCATTTTTAAGTGATGCCGGTACCAGTGAATCTTTTAAAAATCGTGCATGCGTGCTGCACTAGCATGTCCCTGCCAAAGATAGCCCCTGCGGGTTTCAGTAATTGATTGACACATTGATCTTCCAGCTTCTAACGAGTTTTGAGTAATTTACGCCATAGATTGACGATCTGAACATATTATTTCAGAGGTGTCATATTTGTTGCATAAGTAACGCGGGCATTTCGACCCCGTCACCAATTTATCACCAGCAGTTTCGCCTGCTCATCCGCATCCACCTAATAACCAAAGGAAGAACTGGCGCCTGGGCAAGATCTTCCATACACTCAACCGTCTTAGGACAGGCGTCTCCATGCAAATATTTTAACAAATAATTTTGCAATGGAACTTGAAAAAATAATGAGATCCCTCCCACACAACAAAAAACTTGTAAATATCAGCCGAACCTTACACTATCAAAAGCAATGAGATCTAACATAAATGCCAAGCTTATGTACCCTCCTACATTTTCGCAATTTTAATACATAAATTCACTTTGCCCTGTGACTGCATCCTTGCAAAGCTTGGCAAAATAAATTTACACGAACTTATACATTTAAAACAATGGTTGCGAATAAAATTTTACTATGTATTAAGATTGCGAAAATGTAGGAGGGTACATAAGCTTGGCATTTCTTTTAGATCTCATTGCTTTTAATTATGTAAGGTTTGGCTGTATTTTTACAAGTTTTTTTGTTATACGTGGGATTTGCATAACTAAAATATAGCTTTGTGTTAAAGAGGCTTTTACCCCCAAAAACTATTTTTTTCCACATAATTTATAGCAAAATACCACACTTAATAGAATGTTTAAAAATGTAAATCTTGAAACTGTGATTTTACACAAAGTTTTCAATTTTTTGATCCTGAAATTTGCGAAAATGGGCGTTTTGGGAAATTTCTTAAATCGGCTTTAACATGCTTCTTTTTTGTTCCACATAGATACTAGAGCATCGTACCAATCTAAATTGGCCCTTTATAACATTGTCTTAAAACTGTGCACACATATACACTCAAACACGCAAAAATATGCATTCCAAAATCACACCCTTTCTTGGTAAGCAGCATATTTTGACCAAACCACTTACCCAAATTACAAAACAAAATATAGAGGATTTACAGAAAAGGCTGTGGAGTATGTCAATAGTGGCCAATATTTTTTCGGATCAAAATCCTCCAAGGTCACGAGGCCTAAAGATCGTCCCTATATGTTTATTGCTTATGGGAGAATTTTACTAATGGGACCTAGCTCGAAAAATACCAAGTTTGACAAACAATTTTTTTTAGGGTCGTGGTGGTCCCAAAACTTTTTCTGTTAATTTCTAAATTCATCATTAATTATCAAGAATGAAATATATTTTTTGGGTTTAGCGGGTACATACGCCTTTAATAGTTTCAGTTTATTTCTTTACAACCTTATTTCAAATATCATGTACAGATGTTTTACTGTGTGTGTCACTTATTAACACAAAGCTTGTCATTAACATTTTTACATTGAATTGTGGCCATGTTTCTAGGTAACAATTTCTAACTCCAGTATGAAAACCGCACAATAACAACAAAGGTATGTACCTATCGAGCGTCATGTTGTAAACGGTGTCGTCTAGGCGGTACGAGGTAGGCGCAGCGCGAAGTGGGGCGACTTCAAGCAATGTCAAGTAGACCGATCGGTAACTTTCTTATCCTGATCCGCGGCTGAATCATCCTCGACGTTGTTCCGTTATTCACCAGAACCGATACCTAGAAGTGCAAAGACGTTTGGGATAGTTTGGAGACGGCGCTTCCGGCTTCATGGTGGGTTGTACGTGGAGTATGCGTATACGTGTAGTTTCCGTATATAAACCGCTAAGTTCCGTATGCACCAGAACCTATAATTATATTCCTGAAAGTTTCTAAGACTCATATGCCCGACAATGAGAGGTAAAAACTTTAAATCTTTACGATTTAGGAATGTGTTTTAGACCCAGTATTATATCAGCACAATACTTGAAATAATTAAGTCGCTTCTCTTTGCTTGGTTCTTACCAAATTAATATCCCTAAACAAAATTTACTCTTGGAAAATTTTAAAGCTGTAATAGTTTTCGAAATTACTATGGAAAATAAAAGCTTATACCCTGTAACCTCAGTTATATTTCAAATGATAGCCCGGGTCCAGCTTGAGTCTCTGTAAAGTTTGTACCCATGGCGACGATAACTGCAAATCTCATCAGTGTATATAATTGGATACAACCGTATAAGCTAGGGATGTCTTTTTGACAACCGATATATCAATCGATACGATTTTTTCCACAATCGATTATCGAACGGCTAATTCCCCAAACTTTAACTGTGCCGCTCGTTTCGCAACTTTTTTATTCATGCGCCAGCGCCAGCACCAGCAGTAAAAAGCTATGTGGCGACAAGGTTCACGTTGGATTTTACGTTAGGTGTAATAATATGCTCATTGCATGGGGCTGCTGAAGGTATGTTGCACTTGAATTTGTAATACTTGTGCAGTAGAAAAATGTTAGAACATTGAGATGGATTAAACAAATTATAAAATCGAAATATTTTATTCGATTATCGATCGATACAAAGAGAATTTGAAAATCAAATCGAACGGCAACCAGTCAATGTCATTCATCCTCATAGTATAATATTAGTTTATTATCCCTACCATCTTGCTCACGCAAATTAACCCTGTCAGTTAGGGCGGGTTTAAGAATATTTCCTTGCAGATACTTCGATGATTTTCTGTACCCTTTCAACCTTGAGCTTTTATCCATTCATCCATTTTTTGTCCGTTTGTATAAGTGTGTAACACCCCACAGAAATAAACGAACTTGACCAAGTCCTATTTGTTGACATTGTACCCTTACAAAGATGAAAACAATGTTTTTTGTAACCCTTGGGGTCAGGGGGCGGGGCAAGCCTTTTTTAAAGGGGGAAGTTTTGTGCACTCATCATCTCCTCCAAGAAATTTGCGTGTTAGAAAAAATTGTAAATTGTAAAGTGCTCCTCCAGCAATCTGTTAATTATGCAGCTTCGCCCCAAATTTTGTCAAAATATTCTAGATTTAATTTTATTTAAAACCGACTCCAATAAATAAATTCCCGATTAAGGCAGAAATTTTTATTTCTTCTGATTTAGAATTAGCGCATCAGTGTTCTTGGCTTAGGAATGTGTAAACGGTGACTTTGGAGCCGTCCTAGCAACGAGGCACATCATAAATTCTAAGGTCGTTCCGAATTAGCCTTGTTGATTCTGACGTTAACCGCGATTGTAATCGTGTCCAACTTGATTGATTGGTGTTTCCAACTTAAATATGCCGATCTCTAGTTGGTAATTGTTCGCTTGTCGATGGTGTCGGGGTCTGCAGGGTTAGCTTAATCCCACTGAAAATCATGTTATGTAAGTCGGTAGACTTTAAATACGAATTTATTGATTTGATTTGATCAAGTGAATCCTATAACAATGTGTCTTAGTTAAAATATTGCTTGGTTCGTTGCATATTACAAATTAAATTGATCAGCATTATGTTATGCATGAGCTGACTCTTCCCCGGACATTATGTTCAGTCCCCGGAGAAGAGTCCATAAAAAGTCATTTGTCTGGAATGTGTGGAACAAATATGCTTGAAATTAAGGTTATACAGTGGGTGAAGATCGAACGAGTAAAGAAAAGTAGCTAGAGATTTCTCAAAGGCAGTCACATACTTCAGATACTGGAGCTATTAACACGGCCCATAAAAACGTTTAACATAATATTATTTCACTAACCTACCAACACGTTTGAAAGTTGATTCCACCGGCTCGAACCAACCAACCACATGCTCATCTGTTAGCACGGAAACGTTTCCGAGTAAGATATTACTTTTTACTTGAAATATATTTCTAATTTAAAGAATATGAAATATGCAGCTCTCACGTCACGTATTTCATCCACAGTCACGTGACTAAGCTAAAACGTGATGTTTCTTTGTAACACTTGCAACTCGTGGTTGTATACTGATTTCAGACATTTTTCTATCAAATTACATCAATTACTTCTTCATTTCAATTGCAATTACTATTGTTTCAAGATTGCCAACTAATGCACCTCATTCTTTAGCTCTTGCCCAATAAGAGTAAAGCGTAGTTTTTTTTCGAATTTTTGTAAGTCACGTTCATGGAAAGTTTTTCCTACATCGACAGAACGGTGTTTTACCCTTGAGCAGAAAACTCTAGTTTTCTTCTTGGCTCACACATTTTGTACAACACGATTTCAGCTACGCTGAAAGTTTTGATGAGATTTATCATAATAGTAGCCAACACGTAACAATTCACTCTTGGTAATATTAAGGCTGGCATGGCACAAATAAATCGTTATTTCAAAACGATATCGAAATGTCAGAATATTTTAGATATCGATATTCGGACTCCATATCGAAATAAATATCTAGAAAAAAATGTCCAAAAAAGAAACAACGAAAAAATGCCAAAGATTAGAACGAGGATAGTAAATTTTGGGAATGTAAATGTATAAGCTTTTAACAATGTAAATTGTTCGGAATAAAATATATTCAAATTTCTGTTTGTGTACATTATGATGGAAGTGGTGAGAAGCCTAGCCTACACTAAAGTCATCCTGACTTTTAAAAATGGTGGAGGTGCCGGGTCATTCAACCGAGAGAAAGTGAACATAGTTATTTCAAAACGATATCGATAATATGTCAAAATATTTAAAATGAATGCATATAGGGTGGTCCTAACTATAAGTTGGTGCTAATTTCACTACGTATTGAAGAGTATTGAAGATATAACTGAATTGTGTTCAGTATGTTCAGTAGTTGTGTATGTATGTAGTAAGAAGATTTGTCGGATGAGAGTACATGAGTGTGACTCACCCACTCTCTCTGTGAGTTCCTGCTTTCAACGCAGGAGGGTTCCGGATTCTGTTCCTCGTTACGCGTATGCATAGTGAGTGTTTCTAATTTCTAGAATATTTATTATCAATATAGTTGTGACGTACTTATAAAATATGGCGAAATCATTAGACGAGGGAGTAAAGCGACGACTGAAGTCTACAATTCAACTCAAACGGCATCTAGATCAAGTATTTAGCGTGCAGTTAACATTTTGAACAAAATCCATTACGATTTAAACTCACAATAAATAATAAATTGGAAATAGGCTGAGAATGTCACATTTAATTAAACGATAGTGTTTTTTGTTTATGAAAAAAACTGTTCTTAACCAATCATGTTTGCAAGCAGTGACCAATTGGTGTATTGAATCACGCTCAAGGTTACCCAAAATTCCGCTCGGAGATTGAGTAAACCCTTCAATTATTATTTGTATTTCGTACTGGCTATGTTTCCATAATATTGAATGCATTCAAAACATGTTCTATATTTTCCAGAAAATAATAAAATAATCAAGAAAAAAAATCTCTCCCGACCGTTATTTGAACCCTCGGGTTTTAACATTCCGGGTAAAAGGCGCCTTAGCCAACTAGACTATTAAACCGCCAAAGTCGTTGTTAGACGAGTGAGCGAGTCATGTGTTGAGTACCCGGGAACATTTGCATTTAAGTTGACTGATATATAAGGTATACACGATAGAGTTTGGAGTTGGTATGAGGGCGCGTCAACTGTAAGGTCATAATGCACCACTCTAGCCTATATTATAGTCTTTATGAGGAATAACTATGTTGGATCCAGCCTTATGTAGGGGGAGGAAATGCAATGTTACCGGGTACTCAACACATGACTCGCTCACTCGTCTAACAACGACTTTGGCTGTTTCCTAGTCCGTATAAAGTCAATGTCATTCACGCAAGGATTAAGGAATTTAATACTAATATTTTTTTTTTTTATTCCCCTTTTAAACCGATGACTAGATTAGGGACAAACTTATTTCTCTTCAGATGACTAACCATTAATAAATATTTAGGTATTTTTTTTTTTGGGGGGGGGGGGGATTTACCTCTCTAATTAGTGACTCGTATATTTAACGTGCGAGCTACCTCTATCGACGGGTTCATGATGACGTAACGAGGCTTATAGAAACATGAACAATTAGTTATTCTGATGAGGGGTAGGCATAAAGAGGGCAGCGGCTCTAAGAATGGAGTGAAATACATACCGCGATGGTATGCTACAGAGTGCATGCATGAGAGCCGTTATGTGGACACCACATTCAGAACTTCGGCTCGATCGGTTCTACTGTAATAATTAGTTATCTGTGGTTAAACCATGGCGGCACATGGGCATGCAGATACTGTAGTCTCTACGTGCTCAAGTTCGAGTTTGGTGCATGCCTCAGGTGACCGCATTCTGATTGGTTTAACTGTAACGGGCATCACCTGAATGCTAAGCATACGAGCTTATTTTCATTAAGCCCTAGATGGTACACCACAGGGCCACTTATAACTAAAGTACAGGGCGCATCCTTTGAAAAGTTTTAAATATCACGCATTTTAAATTTACTTTTCTTTAAAAATTTGAATCCTTGAAATTTGCATTGTTTAAGATTTTAATAGCCTTTTCCACGCTTTTTTGGTAAAATACTCAAAGTCGAAATATTGTTGTATGATTTTCAAAATTTTGTGTGAAGAAAAACTTGGAAACCTTGAAAACCGGGACAAAAACGGAATGCAACAAAAAATTAGGCTACTCTCAAAAATGGGGAAAAAAATTAAAAATTAACGTCACATTATTAATTTTGTGGCAAGCGGTTTTCAAGACTTGAACGGATGAATGAAGACTCGAACCCATGTTTTCTTCCGCGAAAGGAAAATTATTCGCTAATTTGCTGTTTCTGATACATTGCAAACCTCATTGTTCGTCTAGTCAGTTACTTACTTTTTTTTCTTTTTCTTTTTCCTTTTTCCCAATTCATTTCATTTCACTTTTCTAAAGATATTTTTTTTTACTTCTTTTCTTTTTCTTTTTTTCTTTTTCCTTATTTATATTTTGTTTAATTCATTTCATTACTCTTTTCTAAATATATTCTTGTTATGCTATTATTTCAACATGTGCTTAAATACAGTTATAATTTTTGTGTGTATTTATGTACTTAGTTTTATATTTTATTGTCCTCCTTTGTAAATCAGATTTAACAACTGAAACATAGTAGACGACGAGATGTTAAATAAATAAATAAACAAATAAATAAATAAATTTATAAATAAATAAATAAATAAATAAATAAATAAAAAATATCCGGTATGGTCACCTTTTGCATACCCTACAAATTTTAACTCTCTATTATAGTAATGTCAATAAATAAGTTTGCCAGAGACAAGAGAAATGATTGAGCAACAAATTACAGACCAGCCCCTAATCGTGTGGTAGATCGCTTGCACGCGAAGAAGAAAGCCCGACTTCGAACCCAGGAGGGAGGGTTCCAGTCACACATCAGATTGTTAATGGCTTCCGGGTTTTGTATGGTTTAGTTGAACAAAGTGTTGGCGCGTATTATGTGAAACTCCAACTTTCTTAGCAACGTGACAACCATGAGAACAACCAAGACACCTCTGTGGAGTAAGTGACACTTTTGTATTGAGCAATTGTATGTTTTGTACACGCACGCTGTCATCACAACACAAAACAGGTTGCGTGGTTTTCATTACTTAGCAGCGTAATAATATCTCATGTTATGATCCGTCGACTTTTTACGTTTCTATTAACACAATGAGACGTGAAAAGTGGCGAATCTTTAACCCGGAGAAAAAGAAAATAGAAAATAAGGTGACGACATAAACCATCGATCGCTGTGTAACACCGACACCGACGCGTGAATGAGTGGGGCCAAAGCACCTCACAGCAACGAAAAGTGGAGTTGTTGTTTTTATTTGTTTTGTTGATTTGGAAAAGTTGAGGGTTTCGTAAACACTTACAATTCATAATGCAGAAGCATGGTTTCATTTTCAAACTACCTTAAATTTGAAAATATAATCTAAATTATATTTTTCGTTCGAGGCGCTCCACATTCACAATATCGACACCCTCAGTCGGTTACTAAACTTAATTGTTAATTTGCCGAACGGCAATCGATGTCTTGCCGACTAAGAACGGCAATCGATGTCTTCCCTGAAAGAAAATGCCTCTTGTCTGAGGCTGGCAGCAGCGTTTGCTTAGTTGATACCGAAAATCTACGCTGTTGGTGAGTAGAGGGAGAGAGGTATAGTTTCATCTGTGGATATACTTGGTGCTGTTCAGGCCACATTCTATGTTGTAATAACTCAATTGAAATTGCTAACAAAGTGTTGTGATTGTTAAAATGTTATACATTTTTACATTTCTGTTTAGAATGAAATAAATAACAGTATTTTGAAGAAAGGGTTATTAAAGAAAAAATAATTATTCCCGACAAAACGTTACACTAGATTTTATCACAAGCAGAATAGAAATGTAGAAGACATTTTATTTTGTCTCTACATATTTTTTTAAATGGTACCTTACTGCATGGCAAAATGAGTACATCCGCAACCAAATGCCACACAATATTATTCTAGTCAGTCCCTAAAATTAGTCGTAAAATCTAGAAATCTACAGAATATTCATGACTCATGCGTATCCAAACACCTCAACGCCGAGTCAAGTGAAACTCTCTCTAGAATCATCCAGATATTATATCTGTGGCAAACCTTAAGAAAACATTACCGTCCGGACATCCGGACTGAATGCGCTGGACTCACATTATAACGCGAGGGTTCTCCAGTCTATCTTTGTACGCGTACTTCATGTTATTGTGCACCGATTAGCTTACTATTTAGCAAGTACCGTTTTAATTGTAGTGCATTCAAAATTACCTGTATATTATAGGCCCAGGTTAAGCCAAGTGTAAAGAAACGATTACATTCGAAGTTAATACCAATTTTTAATCACATTGATGTAATTTTATACAGATTATGTAATTTTCAGGTGTGGGTGAATACGCTAATGGTATATTTTAATATGCATTTAATAAATGGGGGGCAAAGTAAACGTGATGCAAGTCATGGGCTTTTGGTCACGGTACCGCATGCACAATTAAAAACTATGATTTTATACTGGTATAAACTAATGCTTCTTTTTTAAAGACGGATAAATGACAATAGAATAAATTCAGAATTAGTTCAGAATCATGCATTATTGTGTATGTTCAGGTCAGCAAGAGCGTCCGACTGGTTGAAGCATAATGAGATTATTCGTTGGAGAATGGAGGTTACCACGCTGCCAGACTTGGATTTGGATTTTTTCGTGTACAACTTTAATTAATATCTATAAATATTTCCAGAATAAACACCAAAATTATATAGTACATTACGTAGTTCACTACAGACGAATTTCCAAGTAATTATAGTTATCTGTGTTTGAACGATTCTCTTACTATAATGTTTTCTATATGTGTATATTGTGGTTTATGGAATCCCAAATGGGTTGCCCAGATCATTCTATTTTTTTAAAATGCAATTTAAATTATGTTAATGAGTTTGGAGTTTCTTTATCATATATCTCATACACGTGTTTATATGTTGGATGCAAGGTAGAGAAGGCCCAACTGACCTTAGCCTTAATGAAGACAATCAATCAATCAATCAATGTTGGTGACGATGATAATCTAGAAGATGAGTAGGTATAATATATTTTAAAGTTTAATAACTCCATATGTAATGGCAATTGTTCTATATACCCTGCATCGCAAGATCAGTGACAGTGGGGATGATGTACAATCTTGTGTGTACAATCGTACCACCTTATAACGACAATAGCCACTACGCCGGTAGAAAACCCCAAAAGGTTACAAAAGTCATTTTAAAAGCAGATTAAACATTTTCTAACTGCAGGTTATTCTATGAAAAAGTTTCACAAAATTGTAAATAATAGCACATATTTATCTGGCCGAAACCGCACCTCTCTCTAACCAGCGTCCAATCTTGCCCTAAAGTTTAGTGAAAACGTCGACAAATATTGTGGTTATTGATTGAGATAGGATAGATTATAATACAGAGAAATTCGTAAGGTGTTTCACTTCGTTAGATTGGTACAGATAACAGATTGATAGATGCATGGGTCGCCCCCCGGGGCTTGCTGTAGAAGTAGATCCCTCAATGAAATGAAGTTCCAACAGTTCATTCATAACATACAGGTGCAGGAACACATGATGCGAGTATTGACAATAATGTGCTGAATATAGGATAATTATAATTGATATTCAAAGCTAAACTGTTATTGTTGTAGGGGTTGTAGTTATTGTTTGTTCGGAAATCTAATCTTGACTTTAAATTTGCTGAAGTTTATAAGATCCGATGTAGAAAGTTCCATCGTTCAACGCTAAATCTATGAAATGTATTTATTTTGTTTAATTGTTGCAAAATATTAGGTGTGATTGCCATCTATCAGTATTGATTTGTTCTACACATGCCACGATCCTCTTTGAAATCTAAGCTCCATGCTTAAACTTAATGCTTAAGTTCATGCTTATGCATGCTTAAGTATTAGCCGTGTGCACAGTGCTATATTTGTGTTGTTATCCCTGAACCTAGAACGTATAGAGCGACGGATATCGGTCAAGTAATGATGACTTTTTCAGCTTTGTAGAAATGTTATAAGTAACTAGTAATAAGGAATAACATTAACATAGACATGCACTGTCCTACAGGCGTGTTTGTAAAACAAAATTTCAGCTTTCAGCTTAGAACTCGTAAATAACTTTGTTAAGATTTACGACGGCTGGAATTGAACCCACGACCTATCAAATATTAAAATGAGAGAATTTGCTACGGCTGAGACAGCTATGGTTAGTACCGCTATAATACTTTCCATACTTCCCTCCCACCCCCTGTAAAACCAAAGACATAATCATCCATCAACGGGGACGCGTTCGCGAAAAGTTTTAAATGTTTATTGTTTAATTAAATTAACAAGTGAATTAATTGTTTCCTATTCAGTATGAGTATGCCTACTCTCAGCATATCCCACTGAAAATATTTTCAGATATTACAAACAAATATATGATAAAAAAATGTCAAAAACCAAATTATTCTCAACATCGACAAGCTTGCTAAAACTGATGTGAATACAAAATTCAAAGGTTTTTTAAGGTGTTGGAAAAGCTGCTAGAAAAGTCGTTTTGCATTAGTCTTACATTTATTTTTTAAATTTCTATAATCGACGACCCCACTCCCCCCAACCCACCTCTCGTTCCCACCCCTTGGTCACGCTTAGGAGGGAGACCAGGTTTACTAAAAAAGGGTTACACAAGAAGTTGCCTCATATTTCAAAACGTTCATACGTGCCTAGGCCCAACAATAGTTTAACTTGAGTCCTAGAGATTAGTTTCCGTTTGTTGGCAACCTGTAGGATTCACAGATAAAGCTATAATAAAAGCAACAACAATGTTTTCCGTCGTAATAAAAATTATATTGAACATCGCCTGAAAAAAAACGTTCATCTCAAATGATTCTAAACTCTTTCTCATACGCCGAAGAATGTGCCCCTAAGGAAGCAATCACCACCTGCGGCAAGTCATCAAAAGACGTCCCTATAAAACTGATCTCCTCATTTCGTTTTATTGTTCCCGCAGCATCTCGTTTCTTGGACGAACATCTCGTCAAGGGTCGAGGAATGTTTGTTTTTTGTGGCAGTGGGTCAACCAACAAGACTCCGACGAGATGGAAAGAAATCGAAACTTCTCCCAACCCAACCCAACCTGGACTAGTTATAAGAGTTACTACCTCGTCTAATTTCCATAGCAGGTGACCAGGTCCACACCCCAAGCCACTCAGGTGCATTTCCGGAGGGGCGACGGATAAACCGAGGGAACGCCGTCCCCCAGATTACGTCAACTGAAAACCCTACCAAGCGAGGCGTCATCAACAATGTACAGTTATAATACGCCTAAAGATAATAGGCTAGATATGTGTGTAAGCGTTTTAAAGTTAGTAAGAAATGCACATAAGAAAGGTTGGAAATAGCCGAAGAAGCTAGAAGGCTCTTCATTGGCTGGCCGGTCTGTGACGTGTAGGCCGGCTCTTTCGTTGCCCCCGATTCCAGAGCCTCGACGGACCAACTTCATTTGCGATTGTTGACGGAAGCGGTGAACACGTGTTTCGTGATGTGCTACGTTTGACGTCCAAGATGAAACTACCTCCGGATAACTGGAGTGTTTGGGTGCTCGGGACTATCGTGTGTGTGTTATCGCTGCTCACTAGGATCCAAGGTAGGAGAGCGGGTATTTTATTCGTCCGATATTGTGCATTGTTGGAATCAGTTATGTGGGTGAGTGAGTGCATGGTGTATTTCACTATGCGGACAATTTTACGCTAGAGAAGTGAAATAGGACTAATTTTCTTAACTTTGTCGTGAAGCATGAATGCCCATGCCACATATATTACATGGGTGATTTGAAAAATAAAAATACTCTCGACTTTTCACACAGCACATGTCAAGTGTGGTGCACGGCAGACAGGTGTAACGCGACCTATAAACGCTATCTGGGTGGGGGCAGGCAATCAGTCGCGAGGCGGGACGTGTGATAGGTGACAAAAGCATATACATAATTATACAGGAGCAGTTTACCCCACCATGATTTTGTGATAACTGGCGAAAAGAAACATGCTGTACGGCGATGAATTACATTCGTAATCGAACAGTGTTAACGCTAGAAATAACTTAAGGAAAAACGGGAAAAGCATGTAGTTTAGTAGAATGTGTAAGAATTGCATGGCGATATGGTGCGTGACTGACTGAGGAATTTAAAATAAGTAATGTGGACTAGAATATATGTATCTCTGACCAAAGAAAATAACAGATAGATACAGGAAGTGATAAAACACATCAGTTGACTGAGGAATTGTAAATGGTGGTTTTGGTTTGGTGACCAGTAGTATCTACCCTCGAACTTAATAATTAAAAGTTAGGTGCGTTCCATGTGGGGAACTCGAACGAATATGAACTCGATGGCTACTTAAAAGTAACTAAAGAACAAAAATAAAAGGGCCAAATTAGTTTGCTGACTGATTGACGCGAATTATGATAGATTGCACTTGACTGAGGAAATACGTAATATACAACCGAGTAGGGCAGCTCGTGACTGAGGAAATAAGAACGTACTCAGATAGTCTTGCGGTAACGAGTGTGGGTGGCAACATGGCACACGATGCAGTGCTGAGTAGACTGACGACTGACTGAGTTATGATAGGTTGCACTTGACTGAGGAAATACGTGATATACAACCGAGTAGGGCAGCTGACATTGTATTGGTAGATAGCACGTGACTGAGGAAATAAGAACGTACTCAGATAGTCTTGCGGTAACGAGTGTGGGTGGCAACATGGCACACGATGCAGTGTGCTGAGTATAGACGGACGAAGTGATCGCTACTCATTAGAGAAACACTCCCGAGTGGTGATCAAAGTGTGAGACTGAGAGCCAGAAGTAGTTTTTACCTCTACAACGATAAAAACCTGGTCTCTCACCTCACCTTTACCTTGACTCGCAGCGAACCTCACATAGTTAGTTATTTGGGCCTAAGGGCGCACAGCATCTTGGTTATTAGTGCCTTTCTAAATAGACCCCTCCAATAGGAACAGTAGTAATAAGTCACTTAGAGCCTTCTCTCTAGGGCTACTTCTGGGCTAACAAGTAGGCCTTATGTACATGCACTTTTTCAACGTGATAAGGTTTAGTGACTGTAGGCTATACGCTTTACGCATGTCCTCAGCCCTACAGTCGGTGTGGATTTTGGAAAGACAGGGAATTAAGGGTAGTGTTGTCATATTCTTATGTTTCTATGTGGCTAACCTAACCATAAAGGATATCTAGTAGAATTGATAATGAATTGTTTTTGGCAAGAGAATGTTTCTCGGTTGTTTAAGTTACTTATTTACAACTAGCTTACCCGCGCGCGCGGTTGTTTAAGTTACTTATTTACATAGCTTACCCGCCGCGCGTTGCTGCGACGTATGCCAGAACCCTTACGGTGTCGAAGTCAATTCATTGGTGAGTCCTCTTGCAGGCCCGATCACCACGTAAAGGACAGCATAGAAACATTACACGTGAAAAATACATATATGTGCCAAGTTTCATGGAGACCTGATGAATGGTGTAGTAATGCATAAAGGACAAACATACAGACAGTACATACAAACATTCGTTTTATATATATAGATAGATAGATGGATCGTGAATGCCAATAAGCACGTGGGGTCTGAGGCTATCGCTATATTGTGGCAGTTCTTGTCGGTAGCTAGCGTATTGGGGTGTCTGGTTGGTTGCTTTAATTTTATAGAAGTGTGGTGGTTGTTATTGTCGTATTTCTACAAATGCTTCTTTCTGGACAAAAATTAGTTCACATTTCACTTTACAATACTAGTGCTTACTGTCCATCAAGTAAACGCTGTACTTTGTACTAAGGGTGGAATGGTGATGTGATAGCTACTGAAGCTAGTTTGTTAGGTCTGGTATTGCAGCCAGTAAGTACGTATGATATAGTGTGATCATGGATATTAAGGTTATGGTGATGTAGTACCTTTTGAAAGAAAAAGTTCAAAAGGTTAGCCAGAATCCATAGAAATAAAGGTTTAAATATGAGTTTTTTAGGTTTATAATAACAATTAACAAGTATCAATAGAAACTTGACAACAATTACCTACAATGTCTTCAAAAAGCACTTGCAAAGGAAAAGTGGTCCTACGCAAACTAAAAACTTACAAAAAAAGTTCATCCAATTAACGCGGCGGGACTTAAGCGTTTTCGGTCGTGTGACAGCAGGCCGGCAGGTTATCCGGAGGTGGCGGTGCGGTCCATGCCCACGCTGCGCACGGCACGCACGCACGAACCTAGGTCATTTCGGTCATGAAAACGACGTCGTGCGCAACGAATTTCGTGCGTATTCAGATTCACTGTCAATTATTTCAAGTGATTTCCAGCCTAGATTCCCCAGTTGAAAAGTGTACAAGCATCGAGGTTCCCATTGGTCAACCGAGATCGTGTGAATTACTATTTGTATACTGAAGATGTGACATCCGTGTTGGACGAAACGCTTTTTAAAGACGTTTCTACTTTCTTTGTCACAGCACAAATTAAGAAAATGTGAATTACCACGGATTTCACGAAATGCTTCAAGGACATTGTTTTATCTTGCGTGGTCACATTGACCTAGACCGTGAGGGACATTGCCCGTTTCACCGAGGAGGTTTCTTGGCTTGTTTTGTTTGATAGATCGCTTCTCGACTTATAACTTCATATTTCTTAAATAATTATACCATAAACTTGCGCATGATTATATTGTCCTTCAAAGGAACACGAAGAGCAATGGGATGCTTGTCTCTTTTTGACAGAACCTGCATGGTTAGTATACATGGTACATGGTCGTCTTTCCTCCTTACTTGATTGTTATGAATTGTAACCTATTAGTATTCCGTATGTACACCATCGACTCTAAGTAAATCGAGGGGTCTAGTTGGCTTGTATACACCCAGCCCTTGATTTACTTATGGTAGTGGGTATACATACATATACAATTACGATAATAAATTGAAAACATTAAGTTGTTGAAATCAATGCAGTATTATCACAATTTCTGTTTTGACATTTTCAAAAACTGTCAACCTATCTTACGCTACAAGGATGTGTCGGATGTATCGGAACTATCCATGTTCACCATCTTGCGTACTATTCTTTTCCTACACAATCTAATGAAAACATAACAGTGAGTTTTAATTACATTACATCTTTTTTTCCTTTCGTCAGATTCTGAATTGTTTCTGAACTGGTAGAGTTAATAGACATGCAAATGCGCGTATTATTATGCAAATCACTCTTACTGTTTTTATTGGTCAGTTGTTTAAAGGTTAAATGTGTAAGCAATATAAATGTACATCACGCAAGCAACAAACATTTGTAAAACGTTTAACTTAATATTTCACTTCTTTATATTCCTCTCTTCCTTAAAACATATTTATTTATTTTATCCTTGCACCAATGAGCAACGTTTTCTTGTTAATGCAGATGTGAAAGTGGCCAATCAATGAATGTTATTGTTGTTTTGATTGTTGTTTTCCTTCTGTCCTCGTTTGAAATGGTGATTGCCCCTCTCATCTGGGTCTACCCCACACTTCTCACTTCGAAGTCCCCGTCAACTCGCTCACAAGGAAGGTCGCATATTATTAAGGTTAAGGTTGCTATTTTGCATTTCAAAGCTCCACATCAAACCGAATTGAAAGTTAAGCTATCAAGGAACAAGTTTTTTAATCTATCTGTATAAGTATCACATAAATCGAGGTCGATGTACTCTTCAACCTCTTGCGAATCTAACTAACCTTGGGGGCAAATAATCTTCGCCGCTTTCGAGCGCGCATCAAAATGTGGCACAACAGCTCTCAAGTCTCAACACTATCATCAAACTGGTTGCTAATTTAATTGAAGACAGACAACGCGATTTCTCATTTGCTTTGTAAAATGGAACCTGGATTGAAAACTAGACTCGTAAATAATCGTTTTTTCTGCGACGATTTCCATTTACAAAGCGAGCATGTTTAATTGTCAAGTGTTGGTGCTAATTATCATTATGTTTAGGCAAGGGTCGCATTAGCGATTACGGATATCAACGCACGTGGCGTTCAACGACCCTCCTCGTGTTCGTAATCGACAAACGACACTTCCATCTTTGTATTAGCACGTAGCGTATATCCGAATGTAGGTACACGCCTCTAATTTCCGGTAGTAAACTTATGCACGATTGAAATTCATATTGTGTATGTCACCTCACCGCGCAACACGTACTACGCATGCCCCGACTGAATGGGAAAATAAGTCAAGCAGATGCAACAGAACCAGATAAAAAACTTGAAGTACCTTTCTTAGAATGACCTACAAACTCTCGGTTTCCTACCGACACAAGACAATGCCATTAAGACTTAAGTTTTTGTGAACAAAAACATATTCATGACGATGGTAAATTGAGCAATTATATGCGTACTTGAACGTATGGAAATGGGATAAAGTTAATTTGGTTTTAATTTTTGTGTTGTCCCCGAATCCCACGCTGTCTCTATAGGTGACGTTCGTTAGAATTAATTGAAGTTAAGTATGTTTGGTCTCCGAAAATCTACTAGGAGAGGCCTAAAATAAAAAATAAGTAACAAGCGTTTTTAGTTCGGAAGGTTACTGGCTTGATACCCACCTCTAGGAATCATGTTTGAAGGGTTTCCACAGTATAACAGACACATGCTAATATTTTGGGTATTGCATCTCATGGCATCCTCCCACCCCTCCCCAGAAGAGAGCAAGGTCATTCCTGCGAAGAACGTGTGTCTTCATTAACACTTCTTCCTTAATTCATACTTACACTCATTCACTCATCGTGTTGATTGATAATCATACTTTTCCAGACCCTTATCATTTCATTTACACTTTCCTCTTGAGCTTGAGCTCCCCCCCCCTCCTCCTCAGAGGCGGGAAGTTTGAGCAGCTATTAGATTACATATTGTAAAGAAATTATAACTTTGGCTGGATGTTTCGTCGCGTCGTAATGGCGAACAATCTTTTACACCATTTCTACGTGGCTTGGTCTGCTTTAAATGTGATGTCTCCCACTGAAAATCAGTTATATGCCTGAGTGGGTATAGACTCATCCGAAAGAATATTTTATTTATTGACACATTTTTGTCTTTTAAACTGAAAATATTTATTGGACAATTATTAGTCTAGTTTAAGCCAAGCTCTGTTCAATCTTATACTCCCCACCTCACTCCGGAGGCCATCTTTCTTTCCTCCTGTCCAAACCATCTGAGAGGCCTAACCCACTTTCTACTTCATTATTCACAACGTGTGGCCCGTAATTAAAGTTGTGAGTTAATTGGACCTTTAATATAACATTTCCTACGGATAAAGTCTCGAGGTAATAATTCTGAACCTTTTGTTGTATAACATCCAACTTTGCGGTTTATCTTATAATGGATGATAATAATGAGAACTCGATTCACGTAGAACAGATGTATATTCGGTAAAGTAACTGAGGAAATGGGTTTACATGATACCGCTATGTGATACATTAAGATTAGCCACGTGAACACGGGCGCTAGGAAACATTGAACACTATGTACAAAATGACACATTCCGCTAATTTGTTAGTACATGTGTAGGATATTCGGGTGAACGAGGAACGGACGCGCTATCATCTAAGTAGGCTCAGGAAACGAAAGGTCATCAATGTTAGTAAGGTCAAAGGTGTTACGCGGTAAGTGTTGACTATTCTAAGAGGGAATTGTGCACTACAATGGCCTTCTCGCCGAGCGGCGAGAAAAATTCATTAAAATAAATAAATAATGGATCGAATTGAATAGGTAGCTACGAAGAATTTCAATGCAATATGAAAAATTATAATGAATATCCATACTTTAGGAGCATTGCAAAATAGAATAATAATGAAAAATAATGATACACAATACAAGGAATAAACAAGATAGTAAGTAAAAAAGAAGTGGGATAATTTGAGGTAAAAATTTTCTAAAAGCCACTTTGATCAACAACCTATAACCCTGTTTCGTTTTGATGTTGGAAACATTACATTTTGTCACCAAGTTATACAACGCAACGGAAAAAGTTGTAATCGTTGAAAATCTTGAACTATTTCTTTTGAAATTTCTTTGATATAAAAAATAAGAGACTTGAACTAATTACCCGTACTAGTAAGCAGAGAGGGATTTTAAAAGTGGGGAAAACGGATGCCACAATTGGGCCCACACGCGGTTTTTGTGAGTGTAAAAATGTGATTAGAATGTTTCTTGAAAAAGTCTATGAAAAAGGTGTTTGATTTGTTACTCGCCATCGAGTGATCACTTGCATTGAGCCGGCATGACGTTACGTCCGGTTGCCCAACGACAACTTCCGAAAGCTGTGAGAACTTGACGCTCCATCAGACACTTTTACTCCTTCCTTCCTCACATCCAGAAGATCGTCCATCTCACGGCGTCCGATGGACCTGACACGATCAATTACATGGAACTTTTACTTTAATCAGCAGACTACTTTCGCCGGTATCGTATACATTCGAGTCCGAAGCTAAGATTACGAGTTAGCGGTAAAATGTTCGTATTATCAGGTGAACTAGAAACCGACCGCAACGTGCACATTACACTTGACGATAAACCAGTCACAATACGTGATTGTTAATTACACATTATACATGCACTCAAATTACGTCGTATTAGCTTTGGATAAAGTGAAATTTAGCTCTGGGCAAAAGGAAACCTTACTGGCTTATTTCAATTTTACAACCGATTTTCAATTTTGTGTGTTAATTCGGAAAGTGAGTGAGATTGCTTCGTGATGATTGGATAGATAAGTTTTAAATGTTTCCTTTATTAAACTATTATGTTTTATTTTCATCGTATTTTGACATTTTAAAACGTTGTACGCTGACCTTGGTGTAGGTTAATTTGCATTCAAAATTTAAGAATGTGTGCATATAATTTAACGTAATTCTTCAAAGACTCAATATAAAATAAGTAGTAGTATGTTATTATCTACCGGTACTGGCTATGTTTGTCTTCGAAATATTGTAACGAATCGAAACGAAGTGAAACGTCAATATAAAACTATAGAGCCACCTTAATCTAGATTTTGAACCTGTTTGATACTTTTTGATCTATACGTCAATTCTTCCGATGGGATCAAATGATGACAAAATCATGATTGTATTACAGGTTGATAAGGATATAGTTCAATCTTATTTGTCTAGCTTTTTGTTTAGCAAAGGTGTGACCAAAGTCTCCAATACCTGAGCAGTGTTAACTTTTTGTGGAGATGGGTCTCCTCTATTTCCGCTTATTTTAACAGTACATTGGCAGGTCGACCACTTATGGCGTTCTATGTAATACAAGCATATTTGTAATTTGTCAAATTTGTTCTGTATGAAGTAAAAAAACAACAAAAAACATGGCGTTTAAGCTAGTTGGGTTTATAATAAACATAAAAACACAAGGCAAAAAAATGGCACTACCTATAACTAAAGTTGTACAGTTTCAATGATGCTTTTATTGGATGAGCGAAGCGAAGATTCCATTTCACTACACTGGAGAAAAAAAACGGAATGTTTTTTTTTCTTTTTCTCGTTCTTTTTTCTTTCTTTTTTTGTTTGTATTTTTGTCTGTTTGTTAATACGATTCAGGCTAAACCGATACTCCAATTGCGATGAAATTTTCTGAAGACCTTCGAAATCTCTGAACTTAGAACTGCCACGTTTTTTAGCGCAATCGAAAAATTATTTCTCATTAAAATCGCAATTTTACGATTTTTTTTTTAAAACATTCTTCGACTTATAACACCTACATGCTTTATCGATTGTAATGATTTTTCACAGAACCTTAATTTTATGAATTAAATTATTGGTGTGAAATTGAGCGCGATCGAAAAATAATTTCTCATGAAAATCACAATTTTACGCTTTTTTCGTTAAAAAAAAAAATCTTCGACTTATGTATCACCTACATTCTTTATTCGATCGTAATGATTTTTTCACAGAACCTTCATTTTATAAATGAATATATTGGTGTGAAATTTGAGCGCGATCGAAAAATAATTTCTCGTGAAAATCGCAATTTTACGCCTTTTTTCGTTTAAAAAACATATGCTCATCCAACAACGCGCCTGAAAAAGCGTTTGCGAAGCTTCCTAGTATTATCAAAGCCCAGCAAACAAAGTGAAGTCTTGATGTTATCTTTAAGAGGTCACTGTAATGAATTCACTGATATCTTTAGGAGGTCACAAATGATTCACTATGATATCATTACGATGTCTTCAGTTTCTCTAAATGTCCCACATATACGGTTCGTAATGATGTCATTAGAAGGTCATTTTTTTATGATTTTTTAGATAATTTTTATGGCGTCGGTAAGATATATCGTTAAATGATATCCTTATGATGTCAATAGGAGATCACGGTCCGGAAGCAACACTAGCGCGATCTAGTAGCCACGCAATGAAGCCATCAATGGCAGAAAATTTAATAAAAGTAATATTTCCTCCGAAGTTACGAACTTTGTTTTGACTGAGAGTGTACCACGGTACCTGATCGACCTGTATAGAGAAGAATCACATATCTAAATTATATCGCCAAGACCAGGACTAGAACCCGGGACCCCTACCTCCATAGTCGAACGCCTTCTCCACTCGGACACGGTGCCTGTGAGATCCCCGCCGCGCTACCGGCATATGAGATGGAGCCCGCGCGCGAGGGTCTGCGGCGTGTTCGCGCGCTCATACAAAACAAACACTTGTAAATTCTTCGTGGTCTTCTAGCATATTTGTTGGCCCCCTTTTCTAAGAATTAATTATTTTATGTATTAATTACTTTGTGTTTCAGTTCATTTCCTTTTTTGTGGTTTGAAGACAGTTGAGAGCAAAAATTGAGAACTCTGCAATTCTCGAAATCTTACAAGTTAGTTTTTTCCCATGCCCAATAAAAAAGTTCCTTAAAATAATATCACCTTAATTAGAATGTGATCATTGTATAGATAGGCCTACAAAATAAAAGAACATATTGTATCAATCAATGATTTCAAAAAGATGTTATGTTACTTTTGCAATTAGGAAATATATCTTTAAACTATCATTGAATGGCATCATAATATGATTAAGAAGTGAAATATACAAAATAATATACCTACTTTAACGTTCATAATCATGAATGTATTATTCAGAATGTGCATCAAAAACATTTTATTATTACCAGAATATTGAATCAACAGTGATGGGTGAAAAATGGGTTAAAACATAAACAAAATTACATCCGGTGATTTGTATGGTAGATATAATCTGGCTTAAGCCTAATTCGTTAATTTTCGTTCCCCATCGAATGGGAACAACGGTTGTTAAACCTGAAATTTAGGTAATGTCTGTATAGGCCTACTTTTCAATTTTTTTTTATATAAAAGTTGAGTGGAAGTTTTGGGAAAAGCGCTTTTATGAGCTTTTTTGCTATAGTAATTATTGTTTTGGATTTTATTTTTTGGTTTATTTCGAGTAAGGACGCGTCAACCGTTAGGTCATAATGCACCACTCTAACCTAGGCGGGGGGGGAGGAGGGGCGCATGCTGGTCAGAACCAGCCACGGGTAAGAGGAGGAAAGGGGGTTCTCACGTCGCGGTCGTCATTGTCTTGTCTTCGTAATCGTGCACAGCTCGCCCCTGTGTGTGACACGTATACACCACCTTTTTACGAAATCATAATCATAATCAGGAGGGGCGCGAATAATCTTTGCCGTTGAAGCGCCCTTAAACTACTAATTGGATAATTGGACAATA
The DNA here is from genome assembly GCA_024449915.1 of Sweltsa coloradensis. NCBI lineage: Eukaryota > Metazoa > Arthropoda > Insecta > Plecoptera > Chloroperlidae > Sweltsa > Sweltsa coloradensis. The sequence continues at coordinate 806,163 of JAMZAV010000090.1, forward strand.
AAAATTTCATCGCAATTGGAGTTTCGGTTTAGCCGGAATCGTGTTAACAAACTGACAAAAATACAAAAAGAAAAAAAAGAAAATAAAACATTCCGGATTTTTTTCTCCAGTGTAGTGAAATGGAATCTTCGCTACGCTCATCCAAATAAGACATTATTACAAAAAAGTGTGTATCATCCAGTGATTTTAAAAAGATGTACTTAGGATGTCAGTTAAAGATACAATCAGCACGTGTCTCGTAATGGCATCGGGAAGATGTCTTTAAAATATCAATAAAAGACATCTTTAATTCTAGGAATTTAACGAAAAATTGAAATAAATTATGTGTGTATGGGTATTAAATAATGAATATTTTCATAATGTTTACAAAAACACATTATAACTAAAAAAATAGTATCAACTAATGATTTCAAAAAGATGTTCTTAAAAAGTCAGTTAAAGATAATATTCTACATGTGTCTCGTAATGACATCGGGAAGATGTCTTTAGAAAATCATTTATTGACAGCTTATATTAATGGGAATTACTGAAAAATACAAAATAAATTACGTGTTTGTACGTCTTAAATGATAAATATCAGATAATGTTTAACAATAACACATTATTACTAAAAAACATTGTATCAACTAGTGATTTCAAAAAGATGTTCATAGGAAGTCAGTGAAAGATGTATGCTGCTGTGTCTCGTAATGATATCGGAAAGATATCTTTCAGCTTCCACTAACTGACGTGAAACATTAATGACACGATTGGGAACTTCTAATGATATCAGTGTGTTTGTTGGGAGGTTAATCGGGATGTCCCGGGTTCAAATCCCGTGCGTAGCTTATGGTTGCTGGTTTTTCGTCCACCTTTAATCGACTTTTTCGAAACAGTGTTTTCCCAAGTCATGATAAATGCTGGGAATAAAGTTCTTATACGTCGTTGTACATTCCACCTCACTGACGAGTCGAACAGCTCACACTTAAATATTATGTTAAGTTTGTCAACTAAAGAAAAAGAACACACGGCACAGCGCGAATTCACGCGTGTTCTCCACAATGATAGACCCAGACCGAATTGTATTGCACGGAGAGTTCAATGCATGTATAGTTTCACGCGCTGGCAGCCACCCTGCAATCAATGTCAGGCATCATCTGGTTTCAAATCAATGCAGTCTTCAAGAGATACACGTAAGGGGTTGATTTGTAGGGACTTCCCCCCATTGACAATCCAACGACATAACTTTTATATGGCATTCAATGCATGCACTATCGGATATAATGTTTCAATCCATGCACTGTTAGCATTCTTCTTCTTATAAGTATTGTTTTAATCCAGCGATACCCTTAAAATAACCACCCTACAATACCCTACAGCGGGAATCCTACCATTGAACGTTCAATACGCTATCATTTGATTATTATAGGCTCCTATACGAGCTTCACACCAGTTGGTAGTACGTACGTCACTTGAAATAACTTCACGTATCGACCTCGTCCACAGTTTTAATCCAATCGTATCGTGTGAAAAACACACACAAACCTGATGATGATGGTAAAGGCATCAAACTCTCATATTCTTATGAAATATATTATTAAGATTTGGTCAGCGTGGCCGTTCGACCGCGTAAGCTCGCTCGATGTAACGGCATAGCCTGGCTGAGACATGCGAGGAGCTAGCCCCCTTCAGCAGCAGAAGGAGATAGATAAACAGTTAGCTGGGTGCCCTAACTGTTCCTCCGGGCTTGCAATCTGTTGCCAATCATTGCCACAGTATATTATACAACATGCTGATTAGACACGCCGTGACTTGTGCGTTCGTTCGTTTCAAGGGGTTTGTTGTGTTGGGGACTTTCAATTTTCAGATGAACTCTGTGATTTGGCAACGCCTATAGGCGAGACTTTGTAGAGGAAGTTATCGCAATGGAAGTCTACTCCTTCTGAAACAAAAAAAATAATTAACACTTACTAATTTAGAGATGTTATCCAAATCTGAGTTCTCTACTCTATTAGGGTAACAAAGGGAAGTACAATAATTTTCGATTTTGTATTTTAAGCACATACGACCTTGCAATGCCAATTGCCTATTCTAATTCCTTTTTTATTTTCCCCAACACCTTTATTCAATATCATTAATTCAACTACAATAGAGTTTGAATATTGAGTACACTTGTTGATCAATAATTAATCGATATTCTCGTATTATTATCATAAGATAAACATAATTGACACTAGGTAAATGTAGAAAGATTAAAAGTTAATTAATAAAGTAGGAATTGTCCAAACTACCCTATAATATGCGAGTGTGTTTTATAACACCTAGTTTCAAAGTAAAATTTGAACTTTTTAGCACATGGCTGAAGTTCTAATACAAACTAATAGTTTTAATTATCATATAGTTTCATGTCACATTGATTGAATATAGTTACTGTGTGACTCTGTTACATAAATATAAATACATTTGTTTCTAATATATTAATGAATTTGAATGAATATATTAATTAATTCTTTGTTTCTATTACAACCAAACGTATATTATACAGAATGTCGTAAGGATCGGTGCCGTTAAAACCCGTGGCATTGCCCATGGGACACTGATAGATGTTAAATAAATAATCATGTGTCTCTTTTGTAGGACGTCTTCTATGGAAAAAAAACGATTTACTTTTTGTTATAGATGTTTAAAAAATATACACAGCATTTGCATTTATTTATATACACCTGTTTAAATTTGAACCAGGATAACTTATACCGAAATTTAACCCTAATCTCCCAATATAGTTCCGTGACACTCCCGTATAAACATTTAGTTTGAAGGTGCTCCCTTCATAATTTATTCTTACGCCATTATGTTTCTTCTCTGCGAGTCTACAGACTGCAAAGAATGTGCCACTTATTGACAGTTGTTGCGCCTCTGAGGAAAAACGTGTACAGTATTTGCCGTTAGAAATTTTATAGCACATCAGAATAATGAAGTAAGTAAGATGATTGTTCTAATGTCCTTCACAGTGACTCGTACGATGATGAGGCTACGGTGTGATGAGTTCAAGGTATTTCTCATATCTGTCTGGTGTAGTTAGTGGAGGCTTGTGTTCATGCAAACACACTCGTCTAAGGAGCCTCCTTGTTCAGGAGTAGCCGATAGGTTTGTAGTAGATAGTGATAGCAAACGAATCTATGGTTCAGAAGGTAGTTGGTTCAATTCCAACCATGTGACAATTATGACGGAAGGGGTTTTCAATGTTTGACCCAGCCAAAGGGCGAATGTTAAATAAATCTTGGACGTTCCCTGTTCATATTTTAATTCACACTGACAGTGACACAAGTTAATTACCCGAAAAAATCCCTAAGAAAACACAACAGAAACAAATTAGAAACATTACATTATCAACTGAAAGTGGTAGTATGATCATAAATAATGTATTTTGGTGTTCGAATATTTACTTCACTTGATTTTTAATATATTTAAGAGAAAGTTTAGACCTTAAAACATTATGTTTTGTATTGAATGTTTTTGGTTGCATTTTATGAAAGAATAACAAAATGTACTTGTTCGTATGAATATATTTGGAAATATGCTGAAAAGTTTAAATGTAAAAACTAAACACCATGAGACGCTTTAGATGATCGTCTAGACAATCGATGGAATCGACTTTCGAAGGTATAGTTTGGTATAGTTCAGTGAGGAAGGGAATTGATTGGGTATTCCGCGCAGCTGGTGTTCGAATCCGACACATGTTAAACCACACATTTTGCTCCAACTTAACTTCTATTTTACTGAGTTATTAACATATAACTTTTAACTGACAAATAGTTTTCACTTGTAGACGTAAAAATCTCAATCTCCTGCCGGCTTCGTCTTAGGATTATGGTGTATAGCGATGGCTCGTGACCATCCAATGTCATGGCTAGACTGAACGGTCACGCACCCGAATGAGCTCGTGAGTTCTTGTAAGAAAGTGCGTGTTGACCAGCAAGCAATGTCGTGCGAAGTTCACTAGCACACAGCACAAGTAAGTGTTGTGAAATAAACAAAGTACAACCAACGTTTATACATTTCGACAGATGCAGCCTTACAGCAAGAAGCCCAAGGTGTGTTTTCTATAACCCTGTGCAACTCGATATTATGTGCGTCTTGTAGGATTTAAATATTACATTTACATATGTTACGCATCATAGAGGCATAGTAAGGATAAAATGTTAAATTCAGGAAAAAAGTAAGCTAAACAAACGACCGATCAATTTTATTAAATAATATCATTATTAGTATAATATTATAAGTAAAGTGATACATTCAATAGAAAATTCAATTTCGTAAAGAAGGTAGTGAATTTAATAATTGACCACTTAATGTTCACTAGTCCATGCCTTCATCTACACAGAAATAACAACTTCGTTACAGAGACAGACATGTAAGAGATGTCTTGTTCTTGAAAGCAGAAAATTCTTCCCTCCATGGATAAAACGCCTCGTGTCACGTGCAGCCTTAGGTTTGTTCGTTTGTCCTACTACAGTTTTGTGGTAATTACAACTAGGTATAAAACACCTTCAGGTTATGGGGGTAAAATATGTATTATATCATATTATTGAATCATTAAATAATATATTGTTTCATAATAACGTCGAATATTTTATTATTAGTAGAAGGAAGGTAGATAGTTGTTATCACATCTGGACAGAAAAACGAAAGTTTATAAATGTTGTAAAAAGTGTTGGACAAACGAAAAAAATCTAGATATGTCTTTAATTAAAACAACCCTGTCGAGTGAATAACGAAGCATCGAATTCGAGGTTGTTCTCAATAACGAATTGCTATGGTTAAATTAACAAACATCTTAGAACACATTATGTTAGTTGATACACTAATATGGTTGTTTTACATACTAATGGTCCATATCCGAAACAAAAAGTTCTTGCGGTGGTCTCGCTGTGCGGAGACACTGATGTGCAAATTGTCATATTTCATTCAGTGACCAACGTTTGACGACAGCTTTCAGTGCACTAAACTGCACTAAACTGCCTCTTTCTTGTCACTAGTTGACTGTGTGTACCCGTCTGCTGTAACGTATTATCTGTGGCTAGGAAGAGTAGAAAGAGCTAACGGACGTACGCATACCAACCATCTGCCCTCAACAGATGTACTTTGAATACCATTTTCCACCAAGTTGCACAAGGGTATGGTTTCAAAGATGTCAACCGTGGCATTAGTTTCCATCGCCTCTGTTCGAGTCTGTGCAGTACGAATGGAACACACAAGTTTCCCCCGAAGAAACACACATATTGCATGGACTCAACTCATTGGAACTGCATTGAACCCATGTTACTCGACAGTAACATTATGGACATGAACAGTGATCTTAACCTTATCACTGGCAAATATAGTAATGGCAAGAGATTCAAAGTCCCTCCATCCCGCACGAAGAACAGTTTTATAGCTGCGTTCATAGACATTTCAGTTTTGAAACTGAATAGGACTTTAAACAAATGGGCCTAACCAAATAAACTTTATAAATAACTTAAAATATTGATACAGCTATCTCACTCTAATTGAACAGACATCTGGAAGTTTTTTAAAAACTTTTATTTAAGTTAAACACTTAAAAATGAATGAAAAGGATATAACGGGTTAATTCTTTTTATACATCCACTTTACGGTTAGTAATAATTGCGATAAGATGTAATAAAAATAACCACAAGAATAACACTAGGGAAACGCCAAAGTCATTGTTACACGAGTGAGTGAGCCATGTGTTGAGTACCCGGTAACATTACTTTTCTTCCCCCTACCTTAGGCCTCCCTAGCCTATCATAGGCTAGATTGGCGTATTATTATTGGCCTTACAGTTAACGCGCCCGTATACCAACTAAACTTAAAAACCCTATTATTTATACGAATATAAATATTATAAATTTTAAATGCAAATGTTCCCGGGTACTCAACACATGACTCGCTCACTAGTCTAGCAACGACTTTGGCGTTTTCCTAGTCTAGTTGGCTAAGTCGCCCTTATAGCCGAAATGTGGGAGACGTGGGTTCAATCCTCTGGTCGGGAAAGATTTTGTAATTTCTAGATTGTATTCAAAAAAATATTAAACATGTTTTGAAATGCATATAACGCAGTGTAGTTTATCATCTGTGACAATACTATGGAAATCATAGCCAGTACGAAATACGTGCAAATATTGCAAGGTTTACTCAATCTCCGAGCGGAACTTGGGGGTACCTTGATGTGCAACATTCGATATACCTTGGGCACGGCATTTCACAGCCAGGCAAATAACAAACAAAAAATATTTTTTCAAAGACAAAACCATTGTCGTTAAAATTATTCCTACACATTGGCAGCCTATTTTTCAATTTATTATTTCTTGTGGGTTTAAATCGCAATGGATCTAGCTGATTTTGTTAGCAGTTCTCAGTAAACGAACCGGATGTCTGTTTAAAATTTCAGCGCAATCTGTTCAGCGATTCGGCTGATTTTCGATGTACACACAGACAGACTCACAGAATGAGCGCCGTTTGAGTTGAATGGAGACCACTCAGTCGCTACGCTCCCTCGTTTAACAATATTTATCGTTACATTAAGATTTTGCAGAAGTTAAGCCCATTAATATCAGAATTGAAACAAAATTGAGAATATTTAATGAACAAAATTACCAAAATCTTATAATATGCCTTAATGGCATATACACACTACTCAGTCCTGCTGAAAAGAAAATTTAGAAAGTAATTTGACACGATGTCTCAGTGAAATGTCCCGTTCAATTTATAATTATTCAATAACAGTAAACTTAGTGATACATCATTTAGAGACGAATTATAAATGATTATGGATAATATCTACCTACATTAGAAATACAAATTAATTAAAATACAATATAAATATTCATTCTAATTCTACTGTGGCGAATATCTTAACAACAAAACAGGTGTAAATTTAAACCGCTATTTCAATAACATTAGTGATGCGACTCGATTATTGGCGTAACTGTAGGTTCAGTACCAATAAAACAATTACATTATTATACCTTCGCTTCCTTGTGACTCGAACACAGCTGTAAAAGGTCGTCGTTTATTTTTAAGTTCAACGAGTAGTATTTGATCGGCTGCGATGTAATGTGCAATATTTATTCAATATTCATTGCTTGTGCGGTTACGTAAAAATGTAATTGCCAGTATTGACTTTCATAATTTCGATGATGACAGATGATCTCACAAAAACCTGCCGAATCACTCTAGCGCATCATCGGTTCTCGCTCAGGTGGCAATTGGTAGTAATGATCTAGACAAAACGACGAATCTTCGCGTCGAGTCTGGGTTGTTATCCGGACGAGTACACTCGGCTGCGCTTCAAGCGTGACGGGCATCCAGGCACTTCCTTCCAGAAACACGAGACTACGAGGCTAATCGAAAGAATGCGAGACAGAGATTAAGGCTAATCTACCACTAAACCGTCCAGAAAGGCCCAACAACGATGTTAATCAAGAGAAACCGCTCCGATCAAAGAACTACGGAAACAGGACATGACAGCCTTTTCAAATTTAAAAAATAAATACATAGGCCTATAAAGATTTGGTTTTAGGATAATTAACAGATGAAAAAACCTATAGCACGTCCGGTTTCATTTGTTAATAGTTTTGAATTAAACCAGCTGTCTTATTTTGTAGAAAAGCCTCAAACATTGTGCTTACAATCATCAGAAGGTACAAGATAGTACTCTCAAAGAATACATACCATAAGCAACAGCTCTGGATGTGTGTCATGAACAAACTTGACTAAAAACAAATACATTTCAATCAAACTTTATAAAATACTTATAACTCCAGGTATATTTTTTAAACGCACTCTTTAATCGCTGATAAAATCACTCTCAGAAACAGTTTTAAACTCAGATTATCTTTTTTTAAAGAAAATAGCATTTACTAACCAGTATACGATGTGACCCATACACCCCCCCGGCCCCACCCCCATAAAAATTACTTTACTATGACTTTATAATTTCTATTTCCTACTCCACATATACAGTTATGTGAACAACTTTTAGCCATATTGTAAAACATTATTGTTGTAATGTGACATCGACCACGTACTGACGCCCAGAGCAAACCGTATTTACTTTGCTACGTACTTATGTAACTTGTGTATTTAATGATACACTGAAATTGAACATTAATGCTGTGCAAAGATCATGAATATAAAGTTTTTAAGCAAACAACATGGGAAGATAATAATTACCTAACAGTTCGCTCTCTGGCTCTGAAATTCTAATGACGCTAAATAATATTATGCTATTTTCATATATTACCTTTTAATTCCTCAATTACATAATTTTACAAACACGATAATTTAATATAAAAACCCCAAACAAAAACTTGTTTGGAACATCAGGATATGGTTTTCAGTCGTTTACTTTCCTTTGCTAATTATTGACCATTTCAAAAAGATTTTTTGCTTAAAAAACTATTTCCGGAACATTTAAAAGAAAACCATTTATTTCTCGGTGTGTCGATCCTCTCGTTTTCCTCTAAATGTCGGCGTTCTAAAACATTCATCTTCTGCCTTCCAATGAAACGATGTCGCCAAACCTCGAGTTGGGTCTCACGAAGAAGACTTAGGTAACTAACCTAACTGTTGCTTCACTCTTGGAATCAATTACTTCCAGGCGTGTTGGCAAAGTGTTTTGGCTTCGACCTAGGATGGCATAACATTATCGAGCACGCCAACGGAATCCCTAGCCAGGCAACGATGAGGAAATCTCAATGTAATAACAGACGGAAATAATGGCGTGCCAAAACATTTTCGTGTAATAACCAAGTATTGATAAATAAATACACGGTTTGGCTTTGCGTGTTATAGGTAGTGTGCAAAAAAACGTGAATTGGCGTGTATGCAATATCATTTCTATAGATTACATTCTCAATATTCTACGCATTTCCGCCACAGATGAGAAAACGCGTTTTCGCTTATTCAAATTCAAGAGCAAATATATATTTACATGTTTGTGTACTTATTGCATATACCCGATTTCCACAATTGAATTTATATAAATTACAATAAATAACTTACACCTGAATAATGTATTTTAATGAAGCCTTGGACAGATTTTGCAATTGCAATATTTGACAATAGATAATAAGCATGTTGTCATTGTTATCACAAAACATAATAGACTCGATCAGACCTTACTAAAGGTTCAGCATCCGTATAATATACATGCTGTATTAGCCAACTCTGGACCACCAACAATTCCATGCATATTAATTGCCTCGGAATTTAAATCGCTAGCAGTAAAACACAATAGTGTGTTATTAAAAATGAAACTATATAACAGGTAGTAACGTTGTAAATAAAAATCATTGGACTTTCCACTGTTATTAATATTTTTATTTAAATGTGATATTTCGAATCCTTTACAGGAGTCGTTATCAAACAAACAATTAAAAAACCACAACAGACAGGACAAAAAAAAACATTTCACAAAGAATATAAATATGGCTGTTTTAGTACCAAATTATGAACAAAAAACATTTTTATGAATAAAAATAAAAATAACAAAAAACATAACATTAAATTTAGGCCTACATGTTGGATGAAATAAAACTATTGATCTAGTGATGAAATATTATATATAGCCATTTGGAAGAGTTTTTGTCCATCAATTTCATCACTAGATCAATAGTTTTATTTCATCCAACATGTAGGCCTAAATTTAATGTTATGTGTTTTGCTATATTTTTTTTATTCATAAAAATCTTTTTTGTCTACTATTTACACAGCCATATTTATATTCTTTGTGAAATGTTTTTTTGTGGTTTTTTAATTGTTAGTTTGATAAAGACTCCTGTAAAGGATACGAAATATCACATTTGAAATAAAAATATTAATAACAGTGGAAAGTCCAATGAATTTTATTTAAAACAATAGTATGTTTTTTCCTATAATATGATGGTAATTTTTTAACACTTATCGTGAGCAAATTGCTGTATTAGTTACGTATTCAAAAAACATGTTGCTTAAATATCTTGTGTTTTCTTCATGTATTTTCTTTGTTGTCCTGAGTACTAGTGACTGGTACAGAAAAATAATTAATTCATTAAAACCAAATTATAATTTAAGAAATAATAGAGATATGTTTGTAAAATATAGTTTCAAGGGCCTACTGTACATCAAAATTATATTTATGTTTATTAGGCGTTGTAAAGATTGCCACGAGAGAAAGTATTGTTGACAACAAAATTACAAGAGAATGTTGTAATTAAACACATAAGAAGTAGAAACGTGTACGAGACAGTGCCCAAATAAATAATATGGATCTAATTGGCAATGTGATTACTTTATTTTCATTATCATTGCATACATTTTTAAATTTGAATGGGTCATGTATTTTGTTGTGAGAATTATGTTATTATGTACAAAAGGCAAACCTTGCTACATAAAGTTTACTTACATTAATTAATGCACTAATATGAAATATTATCTAAAATGCGTCAAGTACTCTCAAAGTAGGTGTCAATTGGTATGAACGTTCAACCTAGATTCTCCAATTATTTTTTTTACTTTAATTCGTAAAACACTCGTCCCGTGTTCCACATTTCACGCAAACACTGTGTCATAATATCATTCTAATTAATAAAAAACGTGGGCCTACAATTATTATGGTCTGTATCTTAATCGCTCACACACATCTTCAGCGCCGTTACTCAGATGGTATCTCCCAGTCTGCGTAACTCCTTAGCTTGGCGCGTTGCGTAGAGCCGATCTTGATGACATGCTACGCACGCAGTACGCACTGACTGGAGCAGGTGTCGAATCTTCGGTGTCACGTACGTCGGGCTTATTGGATCGTGCAGACAGAAGTCAGGGTCACCCATCTGAATCCAGTGGATTGTCGGCTTGAAGCAGCCATAAGTGGCCGCCATGATATAAAATTACTTGCTTGTACAACATGGTTATGTTCATGTGGTAATATCCGATGCATTCACAGCACACCTTGAAATGCACCCTGCCATTTATAAAGCAACCCCTACAACTCTAGTTATGTTCACGTGTATAAAAGGGCCAAATTCCGTATGCATATGGATATGTTGTGTTATAAAGAGTTGTCAATTTTCTATGATAAATGTACATTATCTAAAACATAATTCAATCCAATTTACTAAAATCACTTGTGTGCTATTATGTTATAGTAAACAAACATTCTTGTAAATACAGCATGAACATAATCTAATAAGCGATTTACGTGCATAGTAGTAGGCCTCGACAAAGAAATCGATATTACGATACGATATATTATGTATATGGGAATGTTTTAGATATCGATATTTGGACTCCATACCGAATTTTGAAAATTTAGTTTTGAAATACTTAAAAACCAAAACGAGGATATGATGATAGAGATGCGAGTGCCTACAGAAAATTCGCCTGTTATACACATTACATACAATTATTTTTACCATTTGGTGGAGGTGCCGGGTCAAACAACGCGAGTGAGAGCGTAAAAATCGCTTTACAGTTTTGGCGCACACATTGAAAAAAGCAGACTCTCTCTTTTAATACTTGTTTAAATTTAAATTTTCGACAAAAAGTATTTTTCGATATACCCTATCTCTATGTTGATTACGAGATTTTCGTGTGATGTCGATTGAATGATTTGTCATAGTCCTAGATATTAATGTCGAATGAAAGTGGTAGTTTCATGATTTGATGTTAGACCAGTTCACAGTCTCAAATTGTTGGAAGCGATGCCTACAAGACTGTACAGAGGTTCGGAGCCAATTATACGAGTCCTACTCTACTGCTGACAGTCAATCTGTGCACGTGTTAGTTAAGCTTGGCGGAAAATATGTATTTGGGAATTTTATTGAACATTTGGTAGAAGGTTGTAATGGTGATTTGCTGTGTAAACAGCCCTATTTAGTAGTAATTAAATGCTTCCAAGCGCATAATCCACATTGATTTAAACAGAAAATACTCAGCCTGGAATGAAGGGGAGCAACCGCTAGAGAAACGCACTTTTGGGTGGAAGGAAAGGGTTAGACCATGTGAATGAAGGGAACTCTAAATTCGAGTCGAACACAGGTCTTCTACTTTCTCAGCTCCGTTGGTCTTTGGAGTGCTCATGGAGCAGCTGTGCAAGATACGTTGCATCAGAACTACACATTATCCACTGCAATGCATTTGTTTTATTTGGACTGAGAATACTTTACAAAGGGAGCACTCTCCACTCCACTCTCACGGAACACGATACAATGTGGGTATTGCAAGGAGAAATTTTGACAAGTTAATCACGGAGGAACTTTGGTCAAAATCTTCAATTTCATTATGAGTTTCTGAAGAAACCTGAATGACTAATCGAAACGATTAGCATAATAAAGCTGGCATAGGTGATTTATCAACCACGTAGCATCCCAACCTTGTCCAATCGAGGAGTCGAACATGGAACTTAGGTTAAAGAACCCAATAGCTTACTAGGTATAAAATCAAAGCGTGATCAAAAACTGCTAATACACCCCCTGGGGTTTGTGCAGATCAAACACACCACTTCAAGGTTGTTTCATGGTCCATTTAGATAATTATTATGAAATTGTGTCTTGAACAGAACACCCTCCAAAATAGTCATTGTTTGTATATCGGTCAATCACTCGCTTTCATTTAGTTTGTTTACTCTTTACACCTCGGTCAGACTTTCACAGGTTAACACAAGCGGTGTCATTCATAGCTGTCATAAAGAGCTCTTAAATGTAATGAGCACACCTTAAATCACGTGTGAGGACAATTCGACAGGTGTTAAACTATAGGCGTAAGTTCACGTATGCATGAGTAGTACACACCACAAACCACTTGGGAGTGTTATTCATATGGGCTGTAATTTGCATTGTAAGGGGGTCACAGATGAGTGCATGGTCGGGGTCCAATAGAGAGACACCAGCTCTTTCTGCGCCGATTGTCGTCAGAAGTGTGTTAGTGGGAACATCGTCGTCGGTACGGTACATGCGAAGGTCATAAAGGGGAGTCGGGATGCGTATCCGTAGTCAGATGGGATCCTTGCGATTACACGTTACTTTCAGAGTACAATGCACAACTGATGTAATACTAGCCTAAACTACGTGTAGCTCTAGACATGAGCAGTGAGCATTTAGCCACGGTGTAAAGCGAGATAATTAACTAGCTTCGGAGACAAAATTAACTAATAATTATAGCCTAAGTTGGGATATAATTAATATAATTACAGTGCAAAATAATTGACACTTTAAACTAGAAAATTGTTAGGGGAATCAAAAGTTCGATAATTAATTTGTGTGAAATGGACAAAAAATGTATTAGAAATCGATATGTATATTATACAAATGCAATGATTTGATACAAATTGCCTTTTAAGTAGGATCTTTGTACAAACAGTAGGAAAAGTTTTTTTGTGCTTACGTACGTGCATGCATAAGGAAATGCCTGTCACATGGCATAATGGTACAGAGACAAGTTTATTTAATCACACAGTAATCACTATCGACTAAATTATTTTGAGGTATTATGATCTATGGAGATAACGTAAACTGTAATCCCTCTGCGAATACTGTGTATGAAAGTAACAAACCTTTGTATTTAAATTGCTGGATAGATGTCCCGTCATCCGCTCTTGTCAAAGTGAAGATGCTACGATTTAACTGAACATAACTTTACAGACTTTTCCAGAACATTCAATTCATGTTAACATTTAAAACATGTACGATTGTAATTTGTGTAGTGCGCTTTCCATTTCTTTCCAGAAATGTTATTTTTTCATAGTTATTTTGGTTATAAGTTATTGTTTCAACTTTCAACTGATCTAAGAGTAAAAGCCATCATGTTAGTGGAAATTTGTTGGTATTTTTATTTTGTTCCATTGGCATTTTATATGCTTTTGGTATTGTGACATCATGGATGATTGTGTGTTACGGTGTGATGTGTTATACCAATGGTTATACTAATGCGATATGATAGTCACTATTGAATCACTCCTGGAATGTTTTTACTCTGCTGTATAGTTTTGTGATATTATAGTTGTGGTGTGATGTGTTATGACTGTATCAAGTCACTCTTCTGAAATATGTTTATATTCTGTTGCGTGGTATTTGAAATCACCAAGCATGTGAGTGTTCATGAATTCTAATCGAGTCTCCCCGTATTACAGGCCAAGATGAGGGGTGTCGGTTTCCAGGGGCGCCAGCCCACTCTTCTGTATTCTTCTCCAACGAGTCGATGGCTACGGGGACGGTGGCCACCTACGTCTGCGAACGAGGCTTCGAGCTGCTAGGGCCATCGCGACGAGTCTGCGGCGAGGACGGCCAGTGGACACCCGAGGGCATTCCCTTCTGTGGTCAGTACAAATCTCAACCTCTATGAACGTAATTGTTAGTTTTTAAGTGTTACTTTTTAACACTTTCGTAGTGGAAATCCGTAATGAGTATTACGTGCAAATCGATCCCCATTCTTTGAAACTATTCTTGTAGAATCTTACTACTTACAAGGAAGAAAACTATCTGCTACGTATTCTCTAAACTTTATTTTTTGGTGAGGAACATGGTTGAATATCTACCCACGTATGCATAAAACTTATGAAAATAATGTTTTTTAATCCGGAATGTATTTCCAAATATAAGGGCTTCTAAATTTAACGCCTTTGCGACCTAAACTGTCCCTGAACATTCACTCCATAGAACGCTGCTGTGGTGGGTGTGGTTTTTGAACCGGTACACTGGGGTATTTGTAGGGTGGCCTAGATCTGTTTAAAACAGCCTTGTCTCAGTTGTCTGAATTAGTGTTTCACCACGCATTTCTCATCAGCAGTTACATTTGTATTGGTGGCGCAAAATTCCCGAACTAATTGACCCCAAAAATCAAATAAATTTGAAAATAGTACTCAAACTCGATCAAGAGTGGTCCAAATCAAATGAGTCGATGCCACTGGGCTTTACAATATTTATTTAACACATCCTGGCGAAGCTCGATAAGGATTGTGATACATTGGGCTAAATAATGTCATCTTCCCACACTTATCTGAAATATGTATCCTAACTTTGGTCTCGTGTTTCGTTAGCTGTAGCTTATAGTTCACCCGTGGCAATTGTTATTCCTCAAATGGGTATTGACTACGGTGACAACAAAAACCGTAATCACGCAACGGTACATAATTATATTTATTATACCGAATACCATTAGCTCGTGGGCAACATTACACCATATTGATTTCCAGGTAACTTGGATGGGGGATAGATCCTAATTTTATGCCAAAAAAAGTAACGTAAACTATCTAGCCTCATAAATAAGTCTGCAATGTTGTAATATTTTTGTCATCATGAAATGGTTTCGGAATATAATGCAAATACACATTTGAGAAATTTGTCCACGTGGCATTGACAAAGAGTATACCGTGTATGCATATTGCCAAATTCTGATTGCGATACATCATCACTAGAGATACGGTTTTTTAGCATTTAAATTTAGAAATAAAAGTTATTTAGCAATAATTTTGCCAAATTAAGCATTTTGAAGCATATATTTTATTTCCATCAAAACCATAAATGTGGGGTGTTTCTTGCTCTTCTAATGGTAAATGATAAATTATAGGAACATTTCAGTTCAATGTAGTTACATAAAACACAAGAATACATTGCTAAACTAGTTCTCAATAGGTATTAAAAAACATTATTTTTAGTAAAATTAGCATTTTGTAGCATCAAAACCTAAAACGCTATAAAACTCAAACGTATCTCCCCTACCTGCTTGAGCCCTATTACATACGCACATGCGCAGGAAGCCTATCCATAAACATATATTCTCCTATATGATCAACTTGGAAATATACAGACAGTTGATTCACTCTTGGTTATAGACTGAGAGTAATGACGGTTTGGCCTTTTGACCAAGGAAGAACCTTGTAACAAATTACATCATAGATTTCCGGTGGGAAGGTAGTAATTAACTTTTTGAAACAGCGAACTTCCTATGAATTCAATATTGCTGTTTTGTATAACGGTGAACAGGGACACCATCACTCCTGACACAAAATGCATGCACAATATTCTTTCGAACTCCAAATACAACCTGCGGTGACAGAACCCCCCTCTTAATTTTTGTAAAATACACTATATAATTCTCCTTACGAGCATCCGCTATAATTGTCAGGCCATACGACGCAATCTAGTTGCTGCACCTAATGAATAACCAAAACCGTACAAAGTACGTTTTCGGCCTGCAGGGGTTGAAAGTGCTCTTAAATGAAAGTTGAAATTACAAGAAAACATAATATTATACATAACTTGAGGATGAAAGCAATTAACTGAATATGTAATGATACAGATATTTAAATACAGTTTAAACACGTTTACAAAAGTTTACAAAAGAATACAAAATATATATTAGAAAGTGTATAAATTGAAATAATTAAGCCAACGGTGTTTTTGCTTTTAGTGAAACCGAAAGTGTTTATATTATTGTCACCTCACTCACTCACCTCGTAATTAAGTTGTCAACTAGAAACTGTTTGTGTCTTTCGGCATCTACTCGGGCTTACTACCTGTTAGCTGAGTCAGATGCTAAAGCCGAGTTCATTTACCCAAAGCTAATTCAAAATTTACATAACAAATGTAATTTTAATGAAATATTAAACTCACCAAAACACGAAAACACTTTAATTTTTTCCCCCCATTTTTAGAAAGCTTCTCTTATTTTATCTTCCATTTTAATATTGTTAAATGCGGGCGGTGCGAATGTTTTGGTAGTTTTATCTATGGATTCGTAAATCACGAAATCACCTATAATAACTCAAGCATTGCTCGCGGTGTCCTGTTCGAGAGGTCATTGGTTCGATACCCTCCCGCCACGAGACTCCTGACTAAAAGTGTTTACAATTCCTCCATAAAAATGAAGAATTACGCGGATTGAGACCTAAAATATTTTAGCCCTTGTGTGCATCACCTCCCATGCATCCTCACTAGCCCGTGGGGAAGTTTTCTACCCAATCAAATTAGTGCATAATATGTATAATCCACCAGAAACGAATGCCACACATACAGAAACAGACCCCCGATGGGGCGGATCTAATACTCACAGCACAGTTAGGAACTAAAACCAACTCTTAATCTGGCAGGGTCGGGAAATTAGCCCAGGTAGGGATACGAAAAGGTGCTAATTTGCAGAGGTTCTTATAGATAAGTGCCGAGAGATGGGACTGCACCGTAGTTCTAATTAGACAAATTGTTGATACACGTCCAGGTAAATCTTGGTCTAACTAAGATAAGTGCAGGGAGGACCTTGCCGTCGTGTCGTCCTATAATAGGGGTTCCCGCCCGATGTCGTTGGTCCCGCGCCTCGGAGATTCCCCATCCACTTCCGTGTATTGCATGGACGTCCTTGACCCAACGCCGAGCACCTAAACCAGAGGCTGTTCACGACTCCCGTTAAATACCGCGGGGAACGACATACCTGCAACGGTAGAGGCCAAGGCTGGTGTATGCGATCAGGTGTGCAAGGTTGCTTCACACATTCCAGCCAGTTGTAAGGAAACTGTCTTGGAAACTTGTTGTTCTAGGCTTTTAGAGCATAAAAACTTGTCATACACGTTGGGCGATAAGAGACGCATGTTATGTCATACCAGAGATCACTAATTGAACTTGAGTTAGTGTAATGTAATTACTTACCTAAAATAACACAAACGATTATTATCTTACGAACAAAGAAGGTGTTCGGGTGGCTGATCTCTTAGAAAATGAATACTTTAATTAAAAGTTGTAAAACAATATCTGCAGGGTCAACTGATCTGAAAATCTTTTCTAAATTCAACGTGATTGTGGGGTCAAAATTGCCATTATTCAACTACCGATTAATAATTTTTACCGGTGTTGATGCCATGTTACCACCAAGCGAGACGTGGCTACTGCGGTGGTCAGTCTGTTAGTTGGGTCCTACCCTCTTAGTTCTTCTTCTTCTTTGCGAGGCATGACCATACTGTGATAGAAAGTATTTGGCATGACCATCCTATTCGTCGTGTCTCTTGGCTTCAGCGCGCAAATTTGATGAGTTACGCCACCACCGCCTTGCACACAAGCATTAAAACACAGTTTCAGGGTGAACGCCATACTACCGTGGAACTCACTCGTCTGCTTCGTGCACTGTGTGAACTTTTGCGCCTCACATTTCATTTAATTGATTACTGTTATATCATACTATTATTGTCTGATTGTACACCCGCAGAAAAAATTAAATTAACGATTGTATGAAACATATGTTTACCCTATACTCGTGTGCAATTACCTTGATATTTTTAAATAGGTAGTTTACGTTAATGAGTATTATAGACCATAATGAGCCATATGGAATACAAATTAATTATTTAATGGTTATAGAATTCCAAGTTCTGTTATTTTTTATTTCTTGAACCAGGTGACATACGTCTGGTTGCTTTAGTTTTAATTAATTTACGCAATATCAATTCACTCATGTGGAATTTTATTCACACTAAAATCACGATAATAATGTGCAAAAGAGAAATGTTTCGAGCGTTGATAAAATTCTGCCGAAAGTTTTCGCCCTGTCCTTGATTTATTTCTGTCTCCGGGTGTTCACGTCTTGAGTTCAATGATACTCGAGATGCCTCGGGTAGGAGTCGAACCAGCATCCGGTTGCGCGTTTTCACTCGCCGGCTCAAGTCAAGCGTCTGCATGATGACGTCATTGATCACGTGCAACGGCCGACCGAGCTTGGCAACAGGTGGGGATTCACCGTTAGAACACAGACCCTTGCCTCGTTAGTGCAACAATCATGCAGATTAGCGCGCTCGATCGCTGATATCACTTCAGGCTTCCCTCGCTCACGTGACACTAGGGCGGATTGCACTGATATAGGATCTTGTCTTGTACGGAACTGCTTTTCTCGATGACATTCTTGGTACACCCACGCACGACACTTTATGAAAAAAAAAAATTATTATTATTATTATTATTATTATTATTATTATTATTATTATTATTATTATTATTATTATTATTATTATTATTATTATTATTATTATTATTATTATTATTATTATTATTATTATTATTATTATTATTATTATTATTATTATGATTATTATTTATTTCAAAATTGTACACATAATCGATTATTAAGCTGCACAACTCCATAGAAAGGTAGAAAAGGGCCACAAGGCCCCAGTCACAATGTGTCTAACTTACTATGCCGCAGTTATAGCTCTTAAAAACACATTATAAAATACAGTAAAATAAATTAACAAATTTTATAAAAGGAGATAGTAAAGGATAATCCAGAAATAAAAAATCCTTTGCGACCAGGAGGTACATTAACCCGGGCCTACCTAGGAGTGTTTTCCGAGACAAATAAACATTTAAAACTTGCAGGATTTCTGTTTCAAAGTTTATAAGCAAGCACCCCCCAAACAAAATATATTGAAACATGTTTTTGTTATCATTATTTTAAACACGTTTTATTTCCAGACTTAAACCAACCAGTGTTGAAACAAGATATTGCAAAACGTTGGTTTCTTTTAGTTTTGTATGTCATGGGTGTAGGCCTAATTAGTAATTATTAGACTTAATTTGAGATGATGTGGCGATTGATCAAACACAAAATATTCTCTAACAGAAAAGAGCGAACAATTCAATTCGATTGGATTTTGCAGCACTCAGTCAAAACTCAAAAGAGTGGTGCAAAATCGATTTGGATTGAGTGGGCTTTCGCTCTTTCACTTCATATCAAAGATTTGTTTCTAAACTTACAGTTCCTGTGTCCAACCGCTTAACAGGTATCTGTGACTTTTTTTGTGAGCACCATATTATTAAACAGGAAGGGAAATTCGTAGCTTGTTTCATAATTTCTAATCCTAGAAAGGAAACGGTATTATTATTATATGTTTCTAGAATTATTATTAAAACATAATTGTATCTATTCATGATGATAATACATTTATGAATAAGTCAACGAACCGGGTGTTGGCGTTAACACTCTACACACACGCACACACGAGCATCATTTCTAAATTACTTTTACTTTTAGATCGTGATCTTGAGCGGAGGTTTTATTACATTCGAGGGAATTCTGACTAATTCATACTTACGCCCTTTTCACTCTCACTCATTGTGTGATGCATATCACATTATATTCGCCGACATCTGTTTCGGTTTGAAACGGTGGACTGTTTGGAAGCGACACACAGATGCAATGGTATAAGTTGCTCGTTGAGGTGGTACATTAAAAGTTAATTGTAGTCCAAACTCCTAATTGATTTATGGATTTATTTTATTATTTCGATGAATTTAAATTTAAAAGTTTCTTTAAACGTTATGCATTACACACTGAACAACTCTCTAAACACCAAGTAATTAATTGCGATACACAATTTATGATAGCTAATTGTAACTGTTATTGTTTTATGCACCTTATAATATAATTTAGATTGTTGGTGAGCGCTATCAGACACATAAGTGCTATTCTGTAATTTATTTCATTGAGTAATAAATCTGAAATTCAAATAAAACAAACGAATGAAAATAAATTCTTCAAGAGTGATCATTTGAACGTTTAACATTCAAAGCAACGTTATAGTTACTTTTGGACAACTTCCAAAATTATAACATCGTTGCCCAGGGTATTTGATAACATATAACAAGAACGTGCAATTGAAGGTGCCAGTGAAAGTAACTTGAATTTTTGGCTCACGAATGTAAAATTATATGTACATTGCTCAACAAAGAAACAAATTGCATGCCAATACGTATCGAAATAGAACATTTTCCAAGGCTAAAACATAAGTGAAGATAAGATTTAAATAGTAATTGAAACACGCCAATTATGGCTTAAATAAAGGATTAAATTAGAAAATTTTAAATGTTGCTCCGAAACTCATTTT
The DNA here is from genome assembly GCA_024449915.1 of Sweltsa coloradensis. Taxonomy (NCBI): domain Eukaryota; kingdom Metazoa; phylum Arthropoda; class Insecta; order Plecoptera; family Chloroperlidae; genus Sweltsa; species Sweltsa coloradensis. The sequence continues at coordinate 827,044 of JAMZAV010000090.1, forward strand.
GCTCAAGGGGTAACAATAATTCAGTTCTAGTTCCCAGCCCTTTCATACCTTTTATACACCCGGATAGCGTCTCTTTATGTTCATCCACATGAAAATCGTTACATTTCTGCTATATTCTAATTGTCTTCACGGGTTCGCAGCACCTCTCTCTTCTACGAACACTTGTAGAGGATGAGGTCCAGGCACTTTCAAAAGTAACCCCAACAAATAGGCTACTTCATACTTCTGCAAACTTGTTCGAAACTTATAGAAATGGTGAACTTTTAGAGCCGCACATAAAATATACAATTGATTTCCTGTTTAGATATCAGTTCGTGGTCTCACTCAGTCAATATCCTGTCCAACATTTGATATATTTTGTTTCTACATGTTTTCCTCTCACCACTAATGGAAGACACTAAAATACAATTAGTTGATGTTGCTCTACAAACTAGGTTTCGTGTTTTTTGCTTCTTTTTACCACTAGCTGTCGGCAAAGCCAACGAAACATCCTTCACTTTAGGAGATATTTAACTCTTATCACGAAAAACTGTGTAGCAACTCTAATTTGTATTTGTGTAAGATAATATATTGTGAGCAGAATTAAAAATCTCTGAAATCCGTGGAAAGAGTAATGCGGTAGTGAATTCTTGGCTACGTGTAAGAGTTTCGAGCCAACCAGGAACTAAATGCTGAAGATGAAATAAATTATCAGTGTGTCCCGTTAGATAAGCAACAGTTGACCTGGACATGAGTTGGAGAGGGTGTAGTGGTGGTGGAAACCATGGGGATGCTGTTGTGTGGGTTGTTGACCGAGGGAAAATAAGTTGTAGGGGGGCAAGTTCATCGCCCCTCCCCACGTTTTCGTCATTACTTACATTATTGTAAACAAAGTCAACTTCTGGCCTTTTTTCTATATACTCTTTTCGGTGACGAGCCTGCTAATTCTAATGCCAAATACTATAGTAAAATTTAAAATTAAAACGTTGTATACAAAAATATAATTTTTAAGGACCTCAGACCTGTGGGCACATTCCCTTCTGTTGTGGTCACACACTTGTGCCATCAAATTATGAAATGGCCATTGAATAATAAGAAGGTGTTAAGAGTTAAGTCACTAATCAACTTTGACATTGAACCGTAAGAAGGAAGTAAATTGCTTAGTTGTAAGGATTCACTTCTTGACGCAAGTGTTAGTTTTTACAGTGAGGTTCGCTTTAGCACATTCAAGTGTTGGGATTTAAAATTGATTGTGCTTCAAAAGAAACAATATTTAGATGAAAGAGCTAAGAGTATCTAATTCTACGTCATGCAAGTTGCAACACTTGATTATTTGCAAGAGAGTACTTTAACAGAACCAAAACAATCATTCCTGCTCTGTTTGTAAAGATGACAATGTAAGATACAAAAACTTTACTTTGCGAAAAAAGGTGCAAGACTGACATAATTTTGAAAATAGTCAAATATTAGGCCCTACTGCTATGTCATGTCAGTAATTGGCAACAGCTTTTATGAACAATATACCACACACATAATATGTGTCCTTTAATATCTTTGTTGATGTTCGTTTATTTTACTCTTGTGTTTTTTTATGTGCCCAGGCACATCCGTATAGAAACCTTTTTTAAAGGCGGGGGCAAATTTACTAGCAGATTTCATTGGTGGTAGTTGGGGTGGGGCAAAGCCTCAGCCGCCAGAGGCCCTTTTGCCAAAGGCGAAAATTATTTTCACCATACTTCAGTTATTTCGTCACGTTTAAACTAAAAAATGGCAACACAAGGGATTACCGTTTTGTTTATGAATGATATACCTACACTTAATTGATTTTGGGCGTAAAATTTCAATTTGATTGCTTAACTAAACCATCATGTGTATAAAAGTATGTTATGCACAATAATAGAGACAGTTCTCAAATTACTTAAATTATTAACAGCTCAAAAACTATAACTAGACTTCCTGCACTCGGAACTCTGTAAACGATGTTTTACAGCAACTATCTACGATCTAAAAATTCAAAAAATTAACGCGAAGTTAAATATTTTGCTCCCTCCTGGGCCAAATCTCCCCGGGTCCTACGCCACTGCATGTGCCTAAAGTGAGATTTACATCAGCCTTTACCACATGTGTCCCTAACTCAATTAACAATATTAATTAATAGCTTCGATAGAAGAACTAGAACGGTCTCAAACTGTCATCGCCGATCACCGATTTCCAGACCTGAAGAGAAACCAGAAGGTGTTCCCAATCCCCAGCGTATACGTATACGTATACTCGTCGGCAACGTCATCTGAAAGTGATTCCAGTAAAGCCGATCACCTGCGCTAAACGTGAGCGAAAGCGCAGCTAACCTAGAAACTGAACTAACCCGAAGAATGTCACTCCCTAGAGACAAATGGAAATCCGAGAAGCGAACGAAGACCCGAAATCAGGCCGGGGGTTGGGTTGGGTAAATAAATCCTAGCGGCTCGTTCGTTCGGTGAAACAATTATACATCTAGGAAGCTGGCTTCGGTTATTTTATTACTCAGCCGACGAACTGTTCAGAATAATGAGAGTAGCGTAATTATATAGACGGGAAGAATATCGTGCTGGAGGCGTTGGGCAGCTATACGACTTGTGAGATGATACGATATCACGTAGCCGACTCCTTTCTGACAGTCTTGGAACGAGATGATGTGCGAGAGATGAGCCGAAACAATGTTGTTTACTAAGTTTGAACAATCTTGTAAGGTATGGTAGAGATCAGATACTTGACATGGATGGTGCCTTTCTTCTGTCTTCATCATCATGAAGGCCTGCTCCAGATTCACGCCCCGTGTGGTGGGTGTCTTTGGCGGTTGACAGTTCTGTTATTTTATTTCCTACACCAATAAAGGTGGTTACGGTCGACTCCCACACGTATGGAAATGTTGAATCTAGACTTGTATCCGGCGTTGTTTTCATGCTCCTGCAACATCTGACTATCAATCACAACCGGTTAGAATCCACTAGAAGGATCCCGTTCAAGCTGCAGCCCTTTTCTCGGTTCCATCTTATTGTCCGCACAGTTTTGGCAACGTGTTTAGTTTCCCTCGTGGCTAGATGACAGCTGTTAAGCTCATTACGAGGCTGTTCTATCAATTGCTTCAATATAAGAGCTAAATTTTACCCAGCATTAACTTCTCGGATTCCTCTAGTCTAACCCCCACCCCAAATGTTATATTTGCGGTATTCCCTTTCCATAGGCTACTCAATCTGTTTTACATACACTAGTATGTACCATAAATTGCAATGTGGTACTGTGATTCTAGTTATCGACAAACCCTTCCCAATAACTCATCCAAGAGCCACTACCACATAGGAGTCATGATGGCTGTGACCCATATAGTGTGGGAGATGGACCGTTGGTCGTGAGGCCCACTGAGACATTGCGGTCGTGGTTGCATGGTACTTGTTCGGCATTAGCATCTTATTATAATCGCAGCTGGCTCACGTGGATCGCAGTCACTCTTGCAGCAACAGGTGGTTTTGAGCAACGAGCTGCGGCGCCAAATGAGGTGTCTTGGGTCGACGACCCTGTATCTTCGTGGTCGCCAGAGGAATGCAACGTGCTACTCGTTAGTCAAACACTCTAATGATATATTATGGCCATCGAAAGTCGCCCTTCCTTCCGCGTCGACCTCCAGCGCCAATCATCGTAATCGCCGTTTTCCTTCCCCTCGATCGTATCTAAAGGAAAAAAAAAACACCTTCGCCAAAAGTCGATGACGACGTGGTCCATAGAGCATGGTTTTAGGTAAATCAATTTGCAGAGGTGGAGAAGTTAGTTGAGGTCTCGCCTAAACAATGGTTCTCACAGACTGTCTTTGGCCTACACAACGCACATGCATGGCGGCAGAATATGGGTCGCTTTAGGCCGTTCGTTACGCCGCTGTAGACAACCATAAGCCATGTCCTACAAGCGAGCTCACGGTAAATGCATTTCTTCTCACAGAATTAGGCTAAGTCGACATTTACATTGATCAACAAAACATTTTAACCCGCGGCCCGGCGGCGTCATGGTGCGGACTCTGCCTTGCTCTGGTCTGTGCGCGCGCTTGCACACAACTTGCTTAGTTCACAGATCACTCGCGCCTGCCGGGAATTATTGGACCATCGCAAGACCGTTGCTTTTGTTTGACGTCTTTGTCATTAAGGAATCAACATAAATCTGTTTTAAATTGTATGCAAAAGTTGTATATTGCATTACAACACACGCATTTAAAATTAACCACCCTGGGCCACGTGATACCCCAATCAATACGCAGTAGTTCCAACCCCAATAATTCGAAGAGTGCGTTGACAAAATCATCTACTATAAAAGCTTGAAACCCCGCGAATTTTAAATCTGGCAACTTTGAGATTATGTCGTGCTATGGAGAACAATCAAGAAATTGCGATGCTAATGATGTTATAAACAAGAGTGCAGAAGGAAATTGCAAGTGAGGAAGTTTATTGCCCGTTGGACATGTGGTTGAATGACCAACACCAACAAGGAAATGTGCGCTGGGTGCAAACGTCCTCTCGTGTGAAGAGCCTTGATTGGGCAAAGCTTCACACAACCGTGAAGTTCGCAACTCTACAATATCTAATTGTGATTGCGAACAGCGTACTGTAAGACATATCGACAGGATGCGGGAGGGAGGGAGGTGGAGTTCCACTTGGTAGTGCAAGACGAATCGAGATAATAGTGAGTGATGTTGGACGACAAACTAATGATGACAACTAGTCCGAGAGCCTATGCTAGATGGAGCTAGGCACAGGCGACTTAGTCACGGCTAACTTACAGGTCACCTACGATGTCTGTAGAAACTACACAAATGATTTACAGGATCATTGGAAGGGTAGGGGAAGGAAAGTGTTTACACTTACCAAGTTGATGCAATCATCTCCAATCAAGCACAAGATTAATATGATGTGAAACGGTCCCCCTTGCGTGCACCAGCAGCAGACTCCCAACTCAAATTACAATTTGTTCGGGTTTCTTAATTAATTCTCCGACTATTATACGACATTAGTATCTGAACACACAGCAGTCACTCATGATAATAGCGTGTTTATAGACTAAGTCTAGAATTTTTAGAAACAACAATCGAACCTTGTGGGTCTGTTTCTTGTTGAAGGGCAATGTAAATAATCGGAGGACATGTTCTGTTTTTATCGTGAAAAAGCCAGCGGTTTAGCAGAGGTCGTTTATCCGGTTCCCAATCGAACACCGAAGTTAAGCAGCCTTCGGGCGTGGTCAGGGGGAGAGTGGGTGAACGCTCTGCCATAAGACACACGTATACCTCTGGTTAGAGCAGACGGAGGGTTTGAGAGCTATTGTAACGGCTTCGTTCTCCTCGATGTCTGCTCGGCAGTCCGGGTTAGTGGAGGAACCTTTTTGACTATATCAAGGTTACACCGTCCTTTCGGATGGGACGTAAAGCCGTTGGTCCCCTTTGTACTTTTCGAAAGGAGTAGGCTACGTGCCGGTACCGGGTTTTCCCTCCTCCCTTCTATTCATGCTTATCACCACTTATCGTCTCGAATAGCCTAGTGCATTAATATGAAACGTTAAGCAATATCAAATCAATCAATCTTATTCGTGAACGGTGACACACACACACACACAGCTGGACAGAACAGACGAACGGACAGAAAAATGTTGCTAGGGTAGCTTTGTTTTTTTAATATTATATATAAAACATCAACACTTTGGGTCCAGTACTACTGATCTGTATTCGACTCCTAGTAAATCATCATTGCTACCACATTACATAATGACCACGTGACTGCCGAGGTAAAAACGTGTGACGTGTTCGAAGACGCTACGTTGAACATGTGCGCTGTTGTGTATTTAGCTTGACGGCTCATGGTTATGCAACTAGGTTAAGCCAAATGACTACGATGACTTATAATAACTAACAATGGTGCTACTCGTGTGGTTTAGCCGCAGGAGGGTGAGCCAAGTAAATAAAGTAGTTTACTTCTTTTGAAAACCAATAGACAGTGGGCAACCGATTACTGTAAAATATATGCACTGTTTTAGAGTAAACTTAGAAATAAATTTATTTTAACGTGCTAAAATGAAAACCAAAGGCCGGCCAAAGTGAGCAATTCATAATTTTATTATGTGCATATGTGTTAACTTCTTTCGTGCGAAATCTGCAAGAGAAAATTCGTACACATTATTCCGATTTCTGTAACTAGGATAACTATAAGAAGAGTGTTATGCTAGTTATATCTGAATTGATCAAGGGCAATTCAAGAGGACTCAATTCCCAACATTCGCCATATTACCGTAAAAAACCTCTAAAAATTCTCTCATTAAGGATTGCCGGAGACTGGTATCGAACTGACGACCACTCTAATCAGGAGTCTGGAACTTAGCTCTTAATTCGTCTAATATCATGTATTAAAACATTCATTCCAATATAAAACCGATAGTTTTAGCAAACGCGTTTAATTATACTGTGAATAATTAACAATTTCGATAGAATTGATGTTTAACAAATGTTGGTTGATCAAAATGTTGTCAATTTATGGTTTTACAATATCATTAAAAGTTCAAACACGAATTATTGTAATTTGTAATAACAATAAGTATCATTTTTCTGTCCGTCTGTCCCCCCGTCTGTGAGTGTCGGTTCTCACGGTAAAAAACATCGAACCTGACCTCTGAGACTCCGATTGACTTGAGTATTGACAGTGCCTTTCAACAAGGATGATGCAGACGGTTTTTAGTGACCCTGGGGTCAAGGCAGGGCTGGTCCTACTCACAATAGTACAGTGCAATTAGCTCATTTTAGGCCTTAACCCACGCATTCAAAAAAAACAAGCAGGGACCATTTGGAATTTTGTTCGGTAGGTCTCCTGAACATCCCCAACAGAATCCCAAAAATCCGGTTGCGGGTTATCCGCCATTTTGAAAATCAAATTTTCATTTTTTTAGTTTGTCGAATAATGAAAAAATTTGCTATATTGAGTGAAGTATTGGACCGAAATAGCTTCAAAATTGTTTTAAAATGTTTGATAAGAAACGGTTGTTTGATAATATTGCGTTTTTGGGGCGCCCTTTTGATTCCACTGGCGACTTGGGTTGACTTGATTCAAAAATTTTTACTCTCTTTTTAAAAATTATTTAAATTGTTTTTACATATTTTTTAAAATAAAATAGAAACTACGATCCGATGAAAATTTGTTTCAAATAAAAAGTTTTAGAGCATGAAAAAACACATCCATTTCATATTCTAGACTTGGTAGATAACAATGGCCCCAACGCTAAAATGACAAGCAAAACAATTGTGCGGTGAGCAGTGTCAGATGATTGCTCGATGCTCTATCACTAGCGCAGTCCCTGGCCATAAGTCTCGTATGAAATTTCGACCTCTATAGATTTTTTCTTCTGATCCTGTTAGGGTATACCTTATGGATAAAAAAAAAAATTGGGTAAACCTCTGGCATCACGGGCCTAGGTTTTTTTACGACGCCATCTTCTTTTGGACATACGAAAGTACAAAGCACTTGGTTTTCATACATTCTTCATACTTTTGACAGCATTTTTAAAAAATCTGACTTTAATTTGGATTCTCCAACAAATTTCTAATTAAATGATATGAATTTGCCAATTTGGTCATCCTGGGAAATTGTGGGATTATTTATAGGGAAATACATTTTCTTATTAGTTATGCATAAAGGTGTTCTATTATCGTCAAATTGTGCGTTTCATGATAGATATATAAAATTTGGCACACAGTATAACGAAAAATGTAATTGGATAATTAATTGACTATTATAGGGCAATCTCATTATTGCCCCACGACCCCCAATGACGGCCATTTTACAAGGTGGCCACAAAACTTATTTTTGAAAATTTATGACAGAATGTTGAAATTTGTCATTGAAAAATGACTATACTCAGGACCATGTCAAACTAACTAAGACAATGGCACCATGGCGGCCATTTTAGAAGATTGTCAACACACATTATTATGAACCACGCAAATTTTATGATATAATCTTGTTTATTTGTACACACATAGGGTACTCAATTGAAAAAAGTCATATTAATGTGTTATATCAATACTTTTTAGAATCAATGTGGTTATACGCGTTTAAAGTGAAATCCAGGGGCAGCACTGTCGGTGGGCGTAACGTGCATCATGGCCGGCCGGAGTAGCATTAGAAGTAGTCCTTCCCTAAGCAGCAGTGTATAAACTGGGCGATTTGAATGCTCAATAATCCCAAACGTTGGTGAATGTTGTGATATGGTGATTTTGTTGTAAATTAATGTTATGACATTAGTTGCCTTTTGTCATGTTTTAGAATTTATCCTGCACTCATTGAAATATATTTAATTCCCTTTTCCGAAGAGTCAAATTTTGGCCTATATTTCCGATCGGACCCGAAATTTTATTTCCTACAAAACCAGATAGTTCCGGGCAAAATTATAGGAAATTATTTTACTTGCATCCGTTTTAATTTCTAAAAGACTAGACCTACAGCCATTTCGTTAACCCATGTTTTCGGAAAAAAACTGTTTCCCGTAACTAACGTACGTCGTTGTGGTGCTAAACTCGGAAACTCGCAGCTAGGGCCTAGGCCCCCCTAACGGAAAAGCCTAGATCTGTCCGGGAAACAATTTCGTGCTATAAATTATTATTACCAGAATTATTTCTCCATGGGCGTTATATTATTAGTATTTTACCAGCGTTAGTTTATATTAAATAAGTTTGCCGAGCAAGCTAAAAAATATCAAAAAAAATGATTGATATGGTGTGTGTGTGCGCCGCGCGCGCCCACTTTAGGCTAGAAATGAACGAAAATTATGACAAGCTGATGCTTGATCATCGCATGTTTTAACAATCTTGCAATTTTTTTTCATTTATAGATAGTTTTATATCATCTTATACTATTTAAGTGTTTGCCTACAATATTTCCCCCGATTAACTGACGAAAAAAATCCTACATTGAGAGCTGTGTGTAGGCCTCACACGCCCACTTCTAGGCCTAGAAATGAACGAACTCATGCTCATGACAGCTGACGCTCCATCATCACATGTTTTTAAAAAATCTAGGTACCAGTTTATTTCATTCATAGATAGTTTAAATATAATCTTACACTATTTAAACGTCCCCTACAATAATTTTTCCCCCGATTTAAACTAACGAAAACATCCTACCCTACTCGGGTTACTTCAAATGTTATCGTCACCCAAGTTCAACTTTCACGCTTATTTTCATTAACATTTTTCTATCTAGGCCCGTATACGATGTGGCTACAAATATTCCACTAGAAATTACAAAAATCAATTTCATAATAGGTGGTGTGGTTTTTTGTCTTTATTGAGTGTTTATTTCAGTCATGATCCATTGCAAGTGCCATAGGAAAACATACTTATAAGCGGCCATATCTCAACGCAATGCTACTCCGGCGGGTTCGCGCTTCGCTCACCAGATGTCAGCCACTTTGCTTTTAAATCCGAATGGATCCGCTATCGCGTATCTAGATTAGTTGCTATGGCATTAAAAACTACCAATAATACTGCTTATAATAAAACACTTGTTTTCCTTATACACTGTAGGCAATTATTGACAAGTTTCTATAATTACACTATATTGTTTGAATGGTTATGCATTTTAAATGCGCCTAGCATCTAACTATGTTTGATAAATCTGCGAGAAATCGATTCAAACACAAAAGTACTGTTTTACGATGTTCATGAAAGTTTCCATAAGTATTTTAAAAAATCAGGTCTGCGAAATTAGATTTTGCATTTACCCGGAATTATGGTTTTTCCATTGTTGGTATCTCCTCAAAAATGCCATATTTGACTGTCCATTGTTTAGCACTAAATTGCATTTGAGGAAAAATTCTTTCTACGCACATTGAAATGCTTTAAATAACGATCCGATTTCAACCAAAGTTTTAATCTAATATGGCTGATAATTCCTAATATCCACAATATGAATACTCTTTTCGTGCTGTTTTTACACTCTTTTGTTACATCATTCACTTACAAGTTGTGGATATTAGGAATTATCAGCCATATTGGATTACAACTTTGGTTGTAATCGGTTCGTTATTTAAGTCATTTCAATGTGCGTAGAAAGAATTTTTCCTCAAATGCAATTTAGTGCTTAACAATAGACAGTCAAAATGGAATTTTTGAGAAAATACCAACAATGGAAAAACCATAATCCAGGGTAAATGCAAAATTTAATTTCGCAGACCTGATTTTTTTAAATACTTATGGAAGCTTTCATGAACATCGTAAAACAGTACTTTTGTGTTTGAATCGATTTCTCGCAGATTTATCAAACATAGTTTGATGCTGGGCGCATTTAAAATGCATAATCATTCAAACAATATAGTGTAATATTATAGAAACTTGTCAATAATTGCCTACAGTGTATAAGAAAAACAAGTGTTTTATTATAGGCCCTAAGCAGTATTATTGGTAGTTTTTAATGCCATAGCAACTAATCTAGATACGCGATAGCGGATCCATACCACATTGTTTCTAAAAAGTATGATATAACACATAAATAGGCCTATGACATTTTTCAATTGAGTGCCCTATGTGTGTACCAAATAACAAGATTATATCATAAAATTTACGTGGTTCATAATAATGTGTGTCGGCAATCTTCTAAAATGGCCGCCATTGGTGCCATTATCTTAGTTAGTTTGGTATGGCCCTGTTTAACAGTCATTTTTCAATGACATGTTCTAAGTGTGTACCAAATTTCAACATTCTGTCATAAATTTTCAAAAATAAGTTTTGTGGCCACCTTGTAAAATGGCCGTCATTGGTGTCGTGGGGCAATAATGAGATTGCCCTATATAGTCAATTAATTATCCAATTACATTTAAGTATACTGTGTGCCAAATTTTATATATCTATCATGAAACGCACAATTTGACGATAATAGAACACCTTTATGCATAACCAATAAGAAAATGTATTTCCCTATAAATAATTCCACAATGTTCCCAGGATGACCAAATTGGCAAATTCATATCATTTAATTAGAAATTTGTTGGAGAATCCAAATATAAAGTCAGATTTATTACAAATGCTGTCAAAAGTATGTAGAATGTATGAAAACCAAGTGCGTGTACTTCTCGTATGCCCAAAAGAAGATGGCGTCGTAAAAAAAAACTTAGGCTTGGGATGCCAGAGGTTTACCCAAGATTTTTTTTTAACCTTAAGGTACACCCTAACAGGATCAGAAGAGAAAATCTATAGAGGTCGAAATTCATACGAGACTTATGGCCAGGGACTGCGCTAGTGATAGAGCATTGAGCAATCATCTGACACTGCTCACCGCACAATTGTATTGCTTGTCATGTAACGTTCGGCCATTGTTATCTACGAAGGCAGTCTAGAATATTTAACAGGTGTGTTTTTTCATGTTCTACAACTTTTATTTGAAACAAATTTTCATTGGATCGTTAGTTTCTACTTTATTTTGATAAATGTGCGAAAACTATTCCAATAATCGAAAGAAAAAGAGTAAAAGTTTCCATAATGGGCCGTAGGTCGCCAGATAATCAAAGCAGGGCGCACCAAATGCTTTAATCGTTTCTTTGAAAACAATTTAAAACAAATTTGAGCTACTTCGGTCCAATACTTACCTCAATATAGCTAATTTTTCATTCTTCGACAAAACTAAAAAAATTAAAATTGATTTTCAAAATGGCGGATAACCCGCAACCGGATTTTTTGGGATTCTGTTGGGGATGTTCAGGAGACCTACCTGAATAAATTCCAAATGGTCCCTGCTTGTTTTTTTGAATGCGTGGGTCATATCACAACGGCCCTGTACTAAGAGGGGATTCGGGACCCGGCACCTCCACCAAAGCACTCAAAGCTGAAGAATAGTTGTATAATGGTTTGAATCACCCTCTATGTTCGGTACGCAAGTTCTCGTGCTTTCTAGAAGAACAAATTTGTTGATTTTATTATCTTTCAAAAATACTAGTAAACAACATTTGAATTATGTTATCGCGAAGAATAAATGTCAGAAATGTGACATACTTACGCTGTTTATCGCTCCAGAATGCGAGAAACCATTAACTTTAAATTACACCTTATAAGTGTATTCATAAGCAAAGCTGTATTGACGCTACGAAGTAATCGACAATGTCATCAATTAATGTTCGGCAACAAAGTTCACATGCTTTCAGTGAACAAAATTATCGTATGGAGCCAATGACGTGGGTTGGTAACCCATTATAAAACATAGATTGTTTAAATCGTTCTTTTCATTCATTCATTCATTCATTCAGCCCTGCTTAGTTAATTTTTCAATTTAATTTTTAATTTTTAATTAATTTTTGTTATTCTTTCTTTCTTTCTTTCTGTTTTTACTATTACGTATCAATATCATTCTTATTCATGTATTCATGTATTTCTATTCGTATTTCCTCTGTAATCATGTTAAGTTTAAGTAAGTATAAGTTAGTTAGTAATGTTATTATGTTTACAATGCACAAAATGGCCTATGGCTGTATTTGTGTCCAGTTGAATAAATAAATAAAAAAATAAATAAATAAATAAATAAATAAATAAATAAATATATACATCACTGCTCGCGCCGATACGTAAAGCAACCGACACCAACTTTGGGATGTTTGACAACATCAACAACGACAACCAAAATATCTCGCTCTCAGGCATTGCCATCGAAATATGAGAGCAAAACGATAAGTGTGTCAGTTAGACCAAGTTTTCTGTCATTGTGGCTGGGTGGTCTGCACTTCGCTCATTCATTTCACCCCCACTCCTCCTACAGAGAAGGTACAATCCAGCCGAAAGCAATTTACCTTGCTGACGTACTCGCGCGTTCTTCGGAAACCCAAACAAATCGTGCGTGGCCGCTCGAGAAATATGCGAACCCTTGAAGTGCTTCAATGAATCTGTTTTGCACGCGTACAGAACGCCCCTGACTCATCAAGAAACCTTTCTTTCTGGTCCAGCCAGAGAGAAGAAAGTTGTCTGATGATTCCAGAAACAACGAACTGCTTCTGGGTGCCGATCCGGTTCCGTGTCCGGTTCACTTTAATGTTAACTCTGCCTGCCGGTGTATGCATAGCGTTCAATCAATCGTTATTGTTTCTAGTCATAGACGTTTATCGCCGCTCGATATATGGTCATCGTCATGTTTACAATTCATGGATTTGTTTGAAACAGCCGTTCATGTTTTCCGCTACTCTGTGAGCATGGTAATTTGTTCTTGATATCCGTTACACATCTCATATCCTGGATAGTCTGCAGGATCCACGTTTTACAATCTTGGTTTACCCCTACTATATATATTTCTCTTGTAAACTTCTACCGTACCACGAAAGTCAAATTATACGAGAAAATCATTTTGATTTATTGAATTTGTCCGCCGCGGTTTAGCAATAAAAAAAACATTATAATTATACACCTTATAAATAGTATTAAAAGTACAAACATATAACATTTCTCAATTTCATTAGCCGGGAAACACTCCCGTAGGTGTTATTGTTTTTTTGTAAATCAATCCAGAAATTAACAAATTCATCTCAGCGGGGTGACGAACCCCGGTCTCCCAATTGCCAGTCGGGTGCTTCTTGTCGGGGGAGTGTTTCCCGATTAATGAAATTGAGAAATAAACCCTCACTGCGTTAGGTAATGACATTATAAATCGTGTTTAGATGGTCAGTTCAAAGGCAGCTGAAATTGTTGCAGTGCTGTTCCAATCTATTCAGATCTACAATGCACCAACAATCCAGATGTTATGAAGTTAACCGTCTCGGTAGCTTAGGGGTAAAGCACCCGACTGGCAATTGGGAGACCGGGGTTCGGTACCCCGCTGTGATGGATTTTTTTTAAAATTTGTGGATTGATTTACAAAAAGTATATGTGGCATTGGATGGATTAACGACCAATCAACGACAGTTTGGTCGCAAAATCTCTCCCGAGTCCTATATAATAATAGGACTAGGAGGCATCATAGGTGAACTTTCAATTTGATAGTCGCGTGGGCACCGAAGCAGCGAATACCGAGACAACCATGCGTTTTGGTAACGCCAACGTTGACATATACGAATTGACTTTTAAATGCAGCGACATACACAGGTTTTCATTTCTCATAGTCAAAATCTAAACTTCATTTAGTCATTCGTCATATTAATTATAATATACGATTTTCATCGTTGATTGTGACAACTTATTAAAAGATTTTTGACAGCGAAGTTTCTGGCTGTAATTACGGATAGGTACTATTATACCCCCACCAGCGGTCTTCTCACTTCGTTTAGATTTCAGTCGGCTTGTTTTTATTGCTTGATAATCTAGACGAATTATCCGTCATTAAATCGGATGGTTGATGGCAATTAAAAAAAGCAACAAATAGAAAAGGCACCACAAAAAGCTGCACCAAACTTCAGGTGGGTTCACTAAATCGAGGTTATAACACGTATGCATACAGTGTGAACCGAGTGTAATAGTTTTTTCTACGTCTAGCATGGCATATATATATATTCTGTAGATGCACTAGATGTGCCAGAGTTTCGTACAAACGGGATCGCACTAATGCTGGTGACGAATAATTGGGCGTTCACAAATCAATGGCCTACTCGGGTATCGAACCCACGCTCTTACGGTAAACCGTTCTAGACCCAAGAGTTCGCGTTCTACCCACTTCTCCCCACTAGGGCGGGCTTACGTGTTGTGATTATATGTATGTATGCTATGGGGTTATAACCAACATGGTGGGTGTGGAGTACGAGCGTGAAATCCCTCAATAATCACGGTATAATCTACCTACCGCAGCCCATACTACCATAATATTACATAGGCCTACCTTATCCGAGTGTACAAATTAACGTTTTTATACCATGTCTATGAAGTATGAACCCGTGTTATCAGGAGCATCAACAATAATTAGGAGGAAAATAGTTTAATGGTGCAATGCAGAAATGGCTAATCATCTAAGAACGCAGCCCACTCCTGTGGAACTGCACGTACTCTCTCACGGTCCCATCTTCGTACATCGTGCAGCCTACTTATGGCTCAGAGTGTCGTAAAGTTTATTACAGTCTTGTCTAGTCTAGCTACTTGCCGAGTCAGAGTGCTAAACGCTTGATTACCACTTGGCTTGGCGTAGCTTTGCACTCTCGGAACTTCGCTTTTGTGTAAAGGCATGTTATTACAGATAGAGGTAGGGGTTCGGTTCGACACCGATCGACCGATTCATGAGCCATCACTATTTATTTATCTATTTATTTATTTATTTACTTATCGACCCCCCCAGGCTACTTTCTCTTACCAAACGTGTGTCATCAATAATTTTTCCGCATTGATACTTTCTGGTTTCGTGGAAAAATAAATATTATGTAAAAATTTACACGACTAACTTAACCTTTCATCATCCATCTGTAACCCCAAACCCCCAATTAACATTTTAAAGGGTTTTTTCTACGGACCTTTCCCGGGCAAACCTCAAATTATACTAATTACATCCATGACCTACTGTTGATTACGACACAAGTAAATCGTCCCACAAAACTAACAAACAATAAGTTACTGCACCGACGATGACTATCGATGATCCACATCGTTCTCCCGCATCTTCACACGCACGGTATCACGCGTGTTCTCCGTGCGACAGAAAGGAATGCGCCGGACACCTTAGCCTTGTGACCTGCACACCCACCACGTCAATAGGTTAATCACCCACCTTGTGGCCTCGGCCGTGACCGAGTCTCTAGTCCGGCTAATTATACGGCAACTCGCGGCGTGATGCGAAGGCGGCGGTGGTGGCAGCCATCTTGTGTTTGGACCGTGATGCGAGGGCGGCGGTGGTGGCAGCCATCTTGTGTTTGGACCGTGATGCGAGGGCGGCGGTGGTGGCAGCCATCTTGTGTTTGGACCGTGATGCGAGGGCGGCGGTGGTGGCAGCCATCTTGTGTTTGGACCGTGATGCGAGGGCGGCGGTGGTGGCAGCCATCTTGATAGATAGATATTTTTATTCACTAAGACTAGTACAGTGTACAAGTATAGCTCTTTGCAGAGAAAGTGAATAGTCTATAATTAATAATTAATAATAAAAGTGATAGTAATTATAATGATATACACAGTGTTAGAAGAAAGAATAGTTGGATATAAAGCATAATTGATAATTGATATGGATATTGATATTGATATGTATGATGATTGATGATATTGATATATATATATATATGATGATTCATTAATTGATTAATAATGATAAACACAGTGTTTATGTTAAAAGAGTAGATGCAAAACAATAGCATGCGCTACTATAGATTAAGAACTCATATATAATAAAGAAAAGTTGGATATAAAGCAATTTTTGATGTGATATTGTGATAAGAATTGCTGATGGCACAGAAAACAGCAATGATGTACAGTAGAATGTGTCTATAGTATATAATTGATATTTATATATATATATATATATATATATATATGTGATGATTGATTGATTAGTGTTTATGTTAAAGTAAAAGAGATGCAAAATAATAGAATGCCCTACTAGATTAAGAATTCATATAGAATAAAGAAAAGTTGGATATAAAGCAATATTGATGTGATATTGTGATGAGAATTGCTGATGGCACAGAAAACAGCAATTGGAGGATGTACAGCAGAATGTGTCTTATATACCTGCACAATCCAAGGAAGCGTGTAAGCACATATATATATTATATATAGAAGTTTGTTACATCATTTCGGCCAAGGGAACATTTGAAAATTTTAAATTACAGTGCTTGTTTGTGGTTATACTCTAGATAATTTGTAAATATTATAATGAAAAAATGAATTAACTGCAAATATTTACATGGAGAGGTAGTCATTGATGGAGTAAAAGCTGTTTGCTGTAAGATATGATTTCAACTTATGTTTAAAGGAAGACAGGGTGGGAGAGGTTTTGATGTGGTCAGGGAGCTTATTGTAGAGGGTGGAAGATAGATATTCAGGGCCTGTTTGGACCGTGATGCGAGGGCGGCGGTGGTGGCAGCCATCTTGTGTTTGGACAGTAACGCGTGAGATGCGCGTGAGTCACGTAATGGTCGAACAATGTTGACACGGTTAGAGTGCGTAATTCGTAAACACACCGTTTAGTTCCGGCAGAGACCGCGTGTGGCGACACCGATACCTATTCTCGGATTATACACTGTTGTAGTGCTACACTTTTAGTGGGTTGGGTACACCGAACACTAAATAAAATCATACTTACAACCCACCCACTCTCTCTCCAATCTTAAAATCATATGATTTTTGTATAGATTTCGTATTTATTTATATTTTTGGGATACATAGTGAGAACGGTGAAAGCTTGATCAATGAACATAATTTGTAGTGTCCTGTCCTTAAATATCAAAATCATGGGAAATTTGCTGACTGAAATATTTGTAGTCAACACTAGAGTAATCAATAATTTTCATTAAATAAAAGTGATAATATATTTCAGCACTATTCACTATATTCAGTTCGTCGCGACGCCGACTGCGACAGTGTCCAGCCAGAGTTGACCGATACATTGTTTACAGCTCCTATTAATGACTGCATGCCAGTCGAAGGAAGGTACAATCTTCTGATATTTTGCAAGATTAAATATATTTTTCTACCAAAGAAGTAGAAAAAAGTTGATTTAATATATTATCTGTTCTATTAACCTTAAACTAAAAAAATAGCTCATATACATAAAAGCTTTAGCTAATATAAAGTTTCATCTTGGAAATCAAGCGGGTATTTCATGTAACTAACTATGAATGTAGTATTGCGTGCACCACTGGCCGGCTGGTGACGTAGATGAGGATGCGGGGTCAGCCAACGGCAGGGTTCAACGGGGTCGTCTTCCGTGACATTCTCTGGGGGAAAGCTCTCATCCGCGTGATACACATCGACGAAGAAAGTCCACTATGGACGATCTTTGCCTTTCAGTTCCGTCAATCTGAACCTGGGAGAGGAAGTAGGAAAAAAGGAAGTAGGAAATTCACACTTAATATTTATTTTGTTTTTTAGAAAGAAATTGGGCGTTAAATATATTACCATGAACGCATGGGAATTTGTTAAGTTAATATCATTGTCTGTTGACCGAGAGCAGAAACGAAAGTTACCACGCAGCTGATACAGTTTGAAAAGTATTTCGGGTCAGCATCTTAACACCTTGAACAATGACGACACCTCTTAATGGTATATTGACTCACGATGTTTGGAAGGAAACGACATTGCTTTCCTTAACACTTTTACTTAAACAGATTTGTTTTGTTAAACGCATTGTGTGGAGGTAATAATACCTACTCCCGACGTTGATTGTTGATTAGCGACTCTAGCCAGCCGGAAACTTGCGAGGTAGGCCTACGTAAGTGGGTCACTTCACTACATCGTAGGCTGAAGAATGCGTGTGTGGAGGAATACGATATACCGTATTATCTTGTCCGACTTTACACAAACGGAACTAGCAGTATGAGAATAGAATGAACCTGCAGAGCTGAGCACCTACCTACCTCAAGTCAAGTACAAGGCAAGCAACTCGCGAGCGAATGCCCCATTTAGTTTCTGCTAGTCCATGTTTGGCATGGCGCACTGAATTGTATCACATACACACATGGACAACTCTTTGCAATTGCTACAACAATTAAAATACATTGCCTATTATTATGAATGCGTTTTCAATACAGTTAAAAAAATACAATTACTATTAAAAATAAAAGTATTTAATTTAAATTATAACAAGGTCTTCACAAATCGCTCCCGAAAAATTGAATACATTTTAGAGGCAAATGTGATTATTAAATAGTTCAAAGATAATTTTCTGAAGTAGGGGCCTATATTAGTACACAACTATACACATTACGTACATTCTTTTTTTCCACAAATGAACACCAATTATAAAAGATGGTTAGTTTTTAGTCAAGAAAGGGCTTCCAAAGAATGGGTTCGAACCCAGAATAATGCACGTGTTTTTCGAATAGTCATGCCTCTTCCTCAGAATATAACCACATCGCCTCAAATACCACAATTTTAAATGAATCCAAAATCCTCAGTCGATTTACTGTACCGATGTGTGTGTATAAAACTCAAAAGATGAATTATTCCTCTACAATTTTTGCTGGAA
Source organism: Sweltsa coloradensis (assembly GCA_024449915.1). Classification (NCBI taxonomy): domain Eukaryota; kingdom Metazoa; phylum Arthropoda; class Insecta; order Plecoptera; family Chloroperlidae; genus Sweltsa; species Sweltsa coloradensis. Next base: position 846,147 of record JAMZAV010000090.1, read on the forward strand.
TATTTTGTTAATAAGTGCAATCAAATACATGTAGTGGTTAAAACTTATGGCGCGGGATCTCAATTTCAATTATTGTGTCAAGACGTTATATTGCGGGGGGGGGGGGGGCTTACAAACACAGCACCGGTTTATGTGAGAAGATTTATATCGCAGCGAATGACCCCCCACCTTGACCTCTCGGTCAGCTTTCTTCTCGCCGAGATTAGACAAGGTGCTGGAGCTGTAAAGCACGCACGGGGCGACTGCTTCAATACAACCTGTAATCAATATCACTTTTGGAAACTCCGTTTAAAGATACAAAGCTGGCGTCCTTAATCTCGTGGTGTATTTTACATAGCTGTTCTTACAACAGAGCTGGCTAACATTCAAAATATTTACTTAACAGCATAATCTCCCTCACGAGTTCATTGGGTTATATTGGTCACCAAGTCCAACTCTCAAGGTCCATCTCGTGGTTTGACCTGAGAATACGGAAGAACTAGACACTCTTATCAGTAATTCCTGGACACAGTGTGGGTGCCTGGTCCTGCGTCGAGGTGCAATAGTTTTCTCGCAACGCTGTGGCTGGATCTGGCCAGCACGGGCCTGACCCCTTGTGTGGGTTCACCACTCTTTTACCTGTTCATAGATAATTATATTTTACATATTGCCATTTTATAAATCACTGTCTCGATTAGTGGCATCGCCTACATTTGAGCTTAATATAATCAATCAATCAATCAATCAATCAATCAATCAATCAATCAATCAATCAATATGGAGTTCACGTCGAAAAAGGTGTACAACAGGCCCATCGCCTAGATGTTGTAATGTCAAGTGTGACTGGGGGGTTGGGGGGTAACAGAAGTGAACTAAACAAGAGGCTCAACACAAATCCATAAGCGTCATGTGAGACCAAAAAATGACATTTTTTTTTAATTAAAAAAAAATAGTTTGCCCTTCTAGCTTGTCACGAATTGATACCTATTTCATACGCTCACCATTAGAATCGGCAAAGGCGCACGTGTGTATAGTAATCGGCATTATTGGTTCAAGCTTCAAGAGTTAAATATAGCATGTTATTCAAACGAAATACCGATCCGATTTGACGTAGATATTAAGGTAAAACATTTTCATCAACGAATAAAAGATACGCAAAATATTTTTCACAACACCTATATCATTATAATAGAAAAACCATTCGATTCATTTGTTGGCGAGATTCATGTGAACGCAATACTATTGTACATCTCTTCTCTTGTCGGATATATTACCATTCACGACGGTGTCCAAGGCCACTCAATGCAAGTCTCATGGGAAATGCATTGTGTGGTGGATGGTGCAAGTTTCACTTCGCATCCAAGGTGCAACAAAATGCACCCACAACAAGCAGGGACTCGGTGCTCTATCGGCTCGAATTCGAGGGGAAAATTATAAAATATTCCAGACGTAAAGAGCTAAACCGCCAATCGATTATTTCAATTATTAGTTTCACGTTATTTACTGTACTCACGTCCATAATAATGCTAAGATGCTACGAACGACGATTATAAAAGTTCATACATTGTACGGGAATCGAAACCCACGCCACTTCGACACGCGTTCAGACCACCCACCGCGAACGGCTAAAACTGAAAGGAATGTGTGAGCTAGATTTACATGATTATGGTCAGTAATAATTTGATTTGAGACCGCTCTATATTTTCTCTTCCTCTCTTGCCTTATTATCATGACTTCTCAACACATTCCACACGTTTGTACATGGACCAATCCTGATTCTTGGTTCTTAGAACCACCTTATTCATTTCACTCCACCTATCTCTCTATTTAGAGAATATGCTGGTGTTATACTTTTACTCTGAATCAGTCAAAATATGAATAAAAATACGTACTTACTTAATCCCTGAATTACAATATTTATTATTCATTCCACTGTACCTCAAAACATGACACCTTTAACGGTCAATCTTTAACCTCTTCAATAACTCCTACAGAGCGGGTTTAACATATTTTACCATTCGAATAACCCAAATTATGTATTATTATATATAGGCCTAGGCCTAATTATGTTCAGAACATCGATTATTATTATTATTATTATTATTATTATTATTATTATTATTATTATTATTATCAGTCATACTCAATGAACTACATTCCATACTGACCGCGCCTCGATCTCCTGTTTCAGTTTTGAACGTGGCGGCGGGAAAGGCGCCAATGCAGATCAGCACGGACCAGGGAGGGATTCCCCAGAAGGCGATAGATGGCAGCACCAGTACCTTCTTCAACATTGACACGTGTACGCTGACGAAGCGGGAGCGCGTACCTTGGTGGTACGTCAACCTCCTCGAGCCGTACATGGTGCAACTGGTACGCCTGGACTTCGGCAAGGCTTGCTGTGGTAGCAACCAGCCGGCAACCATAGGTGGGTACATGTCTCATTCGAGAATACTTTTTACAAAAAGATGTGCAGAGTTTGTCGCCTGTGCTCTATTTAATTCAAAACATATCTTTTTCTTTACATACTGAAGAGTGGAAAAAATTCGTTTAATACTGTCCAGCATGACAGTATTTAGTGGCAATTTCACTTTTCATACATAAACTTTTATTGAATAGATATTTTTAATACTAGAATAATTTCGGACAAACGGTTGTCGATAATGTCCAAATGGCTTTCCTTGGGTTCACCTACATTGCACGTGTTTTAGGCCTTCAAAAGTTGTAAATTCGAAATTTTCTCGCCTTCGGCGATAAGGGACACTAAAGGCTACAACTCTCAAACAGGCACTGATTTTGTAAAATCAAACTCCCTCCCCATATACGTAGATAGTTTCGTTTTATAATGTGAAAATCTTGAGAAAAAAACACCTCCCTTTCCCCCACCCCCCATGAATCAGGGCTAGATCCGCCACTGAATAAAATGTACCCAAATCATGACAATTACAAAGGCTAATTTGCATCGAAATACCAATGAAATATTTCAGCACCCCTCGGAATTTAGAACACCCGGCGTCCCTAGCAATATAGTAGATAAACATGTTCAATTAAAAAGTAATCGTAAACGTCATTCAGTTCTCAAGAAGTTGTTGTTTGCAATGATTATTAGATAAATATTTATTTACAACTTTCAAAAGCCCTTCTAGAGCTTATTTAAAAACAACATATATTTGTTTTCGTTGCCAGTTTCTATATGAACCCAATAATCACATCCACTATAACCTGTTCTACAGTGGTCCGCGTGGGCAACAACCGTCCCGACCTGGGCACGAACCCGGTGTGCAACCGTTTCACGGGTTACCTGGAGGAGGGTAAGCCCCTCTTCCTGCGTGCAACCCTCCCATGCCTGGAGCGTCCACCTCGAGGGGTCGGCGGGACCCACACAGCTCTCTATCTGCGAGGCGTTCGTCTACACGGACCAGGTAGGTAGTCAGAAGACCTCTCTGACCCGCACCAGAGCTTAGGGGTTATAAAAAATGTAGGATCAACGCTTTCAAGAAATTCTACAAAATGTACTGGTACTACCTTATATTTTCTAATTTAATTTTATAGTAATAAAATCACAGGTGTTGAAATTGACATCTTGGACTTGAAGCAACCATAGCAAAGTGCGTCATCCTTTATAAATGTTGATATGTCCAACCGGAAATCAGTGCCATTATTATTTTTATATTATTTTTGTGTGGTGATTCTATAGGTTTTTATCTTAACCTACGTTGCTAAATAATTCATTACAGATGCGGGGCGGGGGCGGAGCGGAGGGTAGCATCAAATATAATTATTACAATAATGAAATTTTATATAATAAGAACGGGTACGGGGTTATCCAAAATAGAAAGCTTGCTGCTACATAGAACGTTAAGATAATTAATATAAAATATCAATTGCTCAAGTTATGTTCCCAGTTAAAGGGTCTTTGGTGGAGGAGCCGGGTTCATAACATTTCTGTTTTTGGGTAAATCTAGCGCCGCCCTCGGACCCCAAGGGTCACCAAAAACATTTGGTATCATCCTTGTTGAAGAGCAATGTAAACAAAAACACATGCAGATCTGAGTTCATGATCGGTTTTTATCATGAACGTAACACACTCGCAGAGATGGGCAGATGGGTGGGGACACTGACAGACAGAAGAGTGATGCATATTGGGTAGATTCGCTCCCTATTACATTGTTTTGATTATTTTGAGAAAAAAATCTCAAACAAAACTTTCTTGAAAATATATCGGTATCCATGTGACATTTTGAACGGAAAATATGAGAAAAAAAATATTTTATAGAAAACGCTAAGTCGCACGCTTGTGGATGAGCTTTGAAGTTTTTAGTTTGCGTGGATATCTTTATTTAAGGTGCTTTTTTGTTGCCTACATTGTAGTATAGTAATCAAGTGTTATTGTCATTGGTATTATTTACGTATAAAGTTAATTAAAGCTCTTTTATGGATTGGTAACTTTAACTTTCATTCAATAGTATTACTTACCATTACCTTAATGTGCATGTTATACTTAAGTCAACCCTACGTATTCAGAATTGGCCAATGCAGAAATTCGCCAAAAAATCAAAAAATATTAAGCTGTGTTTGGTAGATTCTGGGAACTTTTCAAATTTCTTTTAAAATATATCAGCAAAACGGGTATTGTTCCAGATAATAGAAGCTTGAGACCAACCGTTAGAATAATTGACCAAAATTCAATTGCTACAATATGCAATAAAAGCGAAAAATAATGGAAGAAGTATGAATTTCTTTGGTAAATATCTTCCGCATGCTCCCAAAAAGGTCAGAAGCATGTGTAGATTCGAAGGTCTTGTGAAAAATTTAATAAAGATCGCATATGCCAATTTGACGCTGTTTGAGATGCGAAATAGACAGTAAACAAAAAAAAAAGAAAACAGAACGGACAGCGAGAAAACAACAAACAAACAATACAAAATGGACATCCCTAAATTATTTGGGTGTTGGAAAATGAAGTTCCTTTCACATTCGCTCATGCAAAAATTTGGATAAAATGTAAATTTAAGTTAAATTTTAAAATATTAAAAAATTAAAATTGAATAAAATATTTACGGTGTTGGTAGTGAGGATGTTTTCCGTAATCGAATGGATGTCAGTAATTGTAACAGCAAGCGTAGGCCTTCTATTTTGTATAAGTTAATCACCTTACTTTGTCTGGTGTTCTCAGGCTTTGCCCATAGAGCGCTGCCCACAGTTCCGCGATCAGCCCCCAGGCAGCACGGCAACTTACAACGGCAAATGCTACATCTTCTACAATCGTCAACCACTGACCTTCAGGGATGCCCTGAGTTTCTGTAGAGGTCGTGGCGGGACACTTGTTGACGAGAGTAACCCAGCGCTACAGGGATTCATTAGTTGGGAGCTGTGGCGACGGCACAGGCAAGTGAACATTTACATTGTTGTATACTGATTCAAATTAACTCGATTTAAAGTAGAATAACGTTTCATTTAGAAGTGACGTTGAAGTGTGGCCAAGATTCTTTGTTAAAGCCACCTGATAAGAAACATAAAGCTCATCTAACGTTAAGTACAGCAGTGGCATATCCAGGAATTCACAAAGGGGGGAATTTTCAACTGATGAATTCATGAATGTACCAAACTGTCAGTGGAGGGCCAGGGGGCTTCCCCCCAAAAAAAATTCTTCTCTAAGGTCATTTTGGTGAAAATCTGTATATTTTAAAGCATCACAATGACCAACTTTTTATTAACTAAAATTCTCTTTTTTATCTAAATAGAAATACACTAACATCAAGATCCACTAATAGTTCCAATAATCACAATATTCAACGCATGAATGGCTAAATATAATTAAATTTTAAATTTTGTAAATTAGGCCTTATTTTCCATTCAATTTTTATGACAAGTTACATATTTATGACATATTATGACAGGTTTGGGGGGCAAGTGGTCATATCGATCTCTCATTGACCTAAAAGTACCATTTTTATGAGAGATATTTCTTAGATTGTACCCAAAATCTTTCCCATAAAGTTTCAGGAAGATTGTAGTAACAGTTTACCCGGTGAAGAGCCAAGAATCATGGAAAAATCGTACTAAGAATATATAAAGATTGCTAAAAGTACTATATGTATCCATAAAAAATATTTCTTTGATTGTACCCAAAAACGTGGCATGTCCAAGTTCAGCGATTTCAAAGATCCTCTCTAAATTAAAATTTTATCAAGATCGGATCAGCTGTTTTGCCTGGTAGAACGCAAACAAACAAACAGACAAAAAACAAACAAAAACACCAGTGCTATTTTTCTCAGTGCAGCAAAATTGAAGACTGCTGTGGTCATCTACTAATTATATTTTACCTTGCGTGGTGTTGTTTAACGGAATGGTTTCATTAGATTTATTAACAGATTGTTAATTTTATTTATTGATATTAATTGTTTATTTTATTTATTAATATTAATAGTTTACAAGATAAGACTGTAATATTAAATGATAATGTTTAGGCAATAACTCTTTACATTGTAGAATAAAATGGACATGTTTGAGTAATGCGGTTTGGTCCCAGTAGGAGTGAGACCAGCAGCCAGTACTGGATGGGAGCCGTGCGAGACCCCAAGGACCGCAACAACTGGAAGTGGTTGGGAGGCGAAGACATCACGGTTTCCTTCTGGAACCTACCGGGAGGTAACGAGGATTGCGCGCGATACGACGGCTCCAAGGGATGGCTCTGGTCAGACACAAACTGCAACTCTAACCTCAACTTCATTTGTCAGCACCGTAAGTATCTTTCATGTGAAATTATTAATCACAAGTAACAACACTAATCAAGTTGGAGATGACATATGCAGACATTCAAATGAGATGGATAATCAAATACTCAAAATCCATTAGGCCTACAAGTTCTATCCCAAACCATGACATGTTACTTGCACATACTGACAAAAAATACACCAGAGCTATTTAACTCAGTGATAGTAAAATTGAAGTCTTTGCTATGCTCATCCAATCACCAGATCCCTCGAGTCTCCTAACCTGAACAATAGGAAGCAGGCGTGGTCTGCTCTGCCTCCTCTACACCTAGTTCCATCAGCCACCATCCACCGACAGCGCCCTCATTGTACATACCATGCTAGCTTTACTTAAGTTTTTTTACTTTAGTAACTCTACTCACGCCGAGTGATAAAGACCACTAGTTGGTCGAAACGTATCAGCAACTTGTCTATTCATCTATTTTTGTCTGTGCGACCTACCCAACGTTTTTAAGGTAAGCTGTTGTCCTTCTGTACCTTTCCCCCACTGAAACATGGGAACGCTGAATAAGGCCGAATGGAACAACGCCGAATCAATCGTATGTAGTGTACGTACCTTGCTACTCTTTTGTGCTAGGAGCTAAAAAGGTGAGGAGGAAAATTGTAAGTACACTACACACGGTCGATTCGGCATTATTAACTTATTCCATTCGGCGTTATTCAAGCCTCCCCTGAAACATGTTTATTCATGTTCCCAGTTTAAAAATCAAATAACAAGAAAGAAATCCAAGGAATCAAATCAAATAAAACTGATGATTGCAATTTGTAGCACAAAACAAACTAAATCACTTAGAAAATTCCTTTATCCATTCAATAAGTGGCTAAGAATATATCAGGTTACCAGCATATCCAGATCCACACATGCCTTTCAATGATGTACTATACTTGTTCGTGGACAAATCTCTATAAAACGTGTTATGACACTATTGAACACATGTTCACAGAGCCGAAAGCTTGTGGCAGACCGGAACAGCCCCCTAACTCCACGATGATAGCGAAGAACTTCAATGTCGGTGCAGTGATCGACTACACCTGCGATGACGGCCACCTCTTGGTTGGCCCCGGAGCCAGGACTTGTTTGCCAACAGGCTTCTACAACGAATTCCCACCCGTGTGCAAACGTAAGTGATAACAATTCAATGTTTGAAGAACTTCAAGGGAAGAAATTGTGCGAAAACTGAATTGATTGATACGGGCAGCTTAATTAAACATGCTAAATAATGCTCATGCACAAGACTTCAACAATAAGTTAATAGTAAAATGCAGCTGTTTCAAGGTAAAAAAGCCTTCTTTGTTCAGTTCAATGTAATTGTAGAATGACAAACTAATTATCCCATTTTAAACTCAAAGTTATATATTTAGGATTAATAATACTACTTTGATCAGAAAGTTATTGTATTTTGTATTGTTGGTGGTGCACCTAACGTTTTGCCTCCCATGTCAGTGGATCTCAACACTTGTCAATATCATCAACATCAACCATCTTTGGCTCATGAAAGCCTCTAACATCTCATTTATTAATGATACTAAAACTGTAAAACTACTTTGATTCCAGGCATTCAGTGCGGTTATCCAGCAGATATTCCGTTTGGCGAGTACAAGTTACTAAATGGAACAGTATCTTACGGCAGTCGAGTGTTATACTCTTGCGAAGTGGGATACGAGATGGTGGGAAGGGCACAACTTGCATGCGACATTGATGAGAGGTGGAACGGTCCACCACCCAGATGTGAAGGTAAAGCCCCAAAATATAATGCGTAGCGATACGTTAATTGTGTCTTACGTTTATGCGACTAGCTAAGCTCGTTGGTCTTGTGGTTAGCGTCTCTGCTTCCTAAGCAGAAGGTCCAAAGTTCAATTCCTGCTCTAGGTAGAAGTTTTAAACTTCTGATTTGGACTTAAATTCGTCAGTTCTTGTCTTAGGAATTAGTAAACGGTGACTTTAGAGCCATCCCAGCAAGAAGGCACATAATAAATTCAACGTTGTTCTGAATCGACCTTGTTGATTCTGGCGTTGATCCGCGGGGGTTCGCAATGTCCATACCACTGATTAGTGATTGCTATATTTCGTATTTTAAAAATTGATCTTTGGTTGGTTATCGCTCACTCGTCGATTGCGTTGGGGCCTACAGGGTTGGATTAGTTGCTTTGGTTTAATGTCCCCCACTGAAAATCAGTTACATGACTGAGTGGGTAGACTCTAAATACAAATTTATTTATTTTATTTATTTACTTACAACAGTGAAGAGAGAAAAATGTCTCACGATATCCTGGAGATAATGGCCAACCCACATTCAAAGCTTGAATGACGCGACAACCCTTGTGAAATATGCTGGTCTCTAGTTGATCATTGTTCACTCGTCGATGGTGTCGGCACCTACAGGGTTGGCTTGGTCTGCTTTAAATTTAATGTCCCCCACTGAAAATCAGTTGTGACCGAGTGGGTAGACTCTAAATGCAAATTTATTTATTATTTATTTACATAACAGTAAACCCTCATAAAATAAAACTGGGCTAATTCAAATTTGTATTTTATTCAAACTAGTGATTAAGTTAGAAGTTTTGGGTATAGAGGACTAAATGTTAATTTTCTTTAAATTCAGACTTTTAAAATTCAAACTGGGGTTTCTAGGGTTGCTTAGAAATAATTTGAATGGAAGTGGGGTTACTGTAACCACTATTCAGCACATGCGAGGCTAATAATATTCAGCAATCACTCAAAACTTCTGTGTCAAGGATTACTTATTGTACGACCTAAAATGAATCACAAATTTTACAATTATGTTACACGAATTAAATAAAGTGAGGGCAGAACTAAAAATATTTGCCCTAAGAAGAAAAACTGCTAAGCTAAGTCCAAACCTCTTTATCAACACAACCATGTAGAAGGGCCATTATGTGACAACACAACCAAAAACAAGGAGCTAGCCAATTTTTTTACCGTTTCACCCTCGACATATGACTGAGCGATGTTAGATTAAATGTAGCGTTATGCTATGTGTTAATATGTTTGTGTTTCTATTGTGGCACTGCATACAATGTATGAATTAATTCCTGGATACTTTATTTATTTTCACATTTATTTTCCAGCTATTGACTGTGGAGATCCACCTATAATTCCAAACGGTTCGATCTACATTCCCAACAATGTCACAACAGTTGGAGAAGAAATCGAATATTCATGCAACTTCCGAAACTTAAAGCTAATTGGTGCAAAGAAACTAACGTGTCTTCCAAATGGCCTTTATGACAAAAACCCTCCAGTATGCAAAGGTGAGCCAAGATGAAACAGCAATAGTAAAGAGAACAATGCTAGAGCTGCCATTTGAATCGGCATACAACTATTATACACTTTCCAACACAAAACCTGAACACCTTTTTAACTTTAATAATTATTTAGTAATCAACAAATCCTATTTTAGTCAAACAAATTTGAAATTTATTTAATCATTGAAGACTTTAAAAATTAAATCAATCTGTCTGTCATATTGATACACTGTTATATAATATCAAAAATCTAAAACAAGTTGAGAGATAACTAAGCATTTTGAAAACATTAGTTGTGCTTTGTCAAATTATTGTACATGTGCAGAACATGTTAATACTTATAGATGAAGACTATTAGACTGAAGAGTAAAGATCCCCCTAGTTATGCATCGATATTTGTTCCCAGAGTAATTTTTAGTAATGTTTAGATTAGTATGAAACCAATATGATCTTGTGTTGCAGAGGAAACGAGACCAGCAGCTGCACTCCCTCCCAAGCCAGCGAGGATCCCCCCAACCCCCAGGCCAAGAGTCCCCCTGGCGACCAGGCCCCCATCGACACGCCGACCAGCGGAGAAGAAGGAGAAGGACAACAAGATTGTCGACCACACACAATCAGGCTCCTCCCCTCACATCGTGGTCGCTGCTCATCCCCAAGACAACGAGATCGCAGACAGCGTCAACGCCAAGAACAACGTCCAGCCAAATGCTAATATAATCCACCCCGTTGAACACGACAGAAGAGAAACCGCGGGAGCCAGACTAAACCTAGGGGCGATAATAGCTCTGGGTGTCTTTGGAGGATTCGTCTTCTTGGCAGCTATCATCACAACCATAGTCATTTTAATAAGAAGGTGAGAATTAGGTTACGTAATATAATTTCACAATCTGGGCACACTGGACTGCTTAATCTTCTCTTTACTTTAGCGCACAACTTTATCTGAACATCACTTTTGAAATATATATCCCTAGTTATGTTTACCTTCCCACAGTCATGAGCACATGAAATACAGCACAGTTCCCAATCCAATGTATGTAATGGGATATGGTCTAGAGCCCCAACTTCATGTATGCGTATGATGCGACTCGATCACACCTCCAGATGTTTATGCGGCCCACGTACAATCGCTCGTTATCCATACGTATGTAGTAGTTAAGAAGAGATTCGAGGGGTTGCGTCGTATCAAACTCGTACATGAATCCAGGGCAAATGCACATCCCCCGCCTGGGAGCAGCACCACGCACCAGATAACGTGTTTACGAGTGTGGGTCGTCTAACCCGCAGTGTTGGTTCTAGCGGGAAGAAACGCAAACTCCCCCCCGCACGAACCATGCCGTCGCGGTGGTACACGCTACTGGCTATGCCCTTCCCAGACCAACAAGTGGGAAGACGGGAATTCTCTCGAAGCTACCGAAACAGGGCAGGCTATTTCTCGAATCCGGTCTAGCTACATTCGCCCAGGAGCGATTAGTAGCTTAGTGCTCTTTTAAAAGGTAACCGACTGTAATTGTGCTCATGTGCTGAAAGGGAATTAAACAGCATGCTTTCTTTGGATTGTAATAGTTTCCTTCTCATAAACACTCACACTTTTAAGACACAAATACACATATTATACGGTACGTAAACCAAAGCACAAAATATAGACCCATCCTAACACAAACGTATTGTTATTTTAGGAATCGAAGCGCAAAACATTACCGCCACCGTGCGTCCCCGGATTGCAACACTGTAGCCTCGTTCGACTCTTCTGGTTCGGAGAGTCGAGGCGGACTCAACCGGTACTACCGCCAGGCCTGGGAAAACTTGCACGAATCTGCTCGCGGCAAGAGCGGCCACCAGAACCACCCGCCACTGCGCCGCAAGGAGATCGACGAGCCCATTGGCTATCGCAACGAGGGGATGCGAGACGGTAGCGAGCTGGTGATCAGCGACGGTGCGACCGTCTTTGCTCCGAAACCATCCGCCGTGGCAGCGGCAGAGAAGAAGCGTCATCATCATCACCACCATCACCACATTAGTGCCAAAGAAGCCGGAGGGGACTGGCGACACGGGGCCGGACGCCCTAAGACGAGATACTGAACTAACGAGACTAGAATGCCGGGCGGATTCATAGTCTCGATCTGACGATTCAAACGGTCGAGACATTTCTACGTGTAACGGGTTCCTGCGCAAGGGAATAGAACCTATTACCATGGTTTGGTGGAGATAAAAGTCTCCAAGGCTTGGGAATTATCGTTTGGATAGAAAACTTTGTCATACTCGGAGCTGCTTGGTGAAAATCTTTGTGATTCCCTTGGCCTTACTTTAATGGCTCAATATATATGCTACAAATACAAACATATTGTATATTGGAATAAGGCAAGGCTGATGTGATTCATAACCAGAGTTGTCTATCCAAAAAGTGTCACAGGATTTTAATATTGCACAGGTGTGTTACGTTGTGCACAGGGCAGCTGGACGTTCCACAAATCACCACAACGAATCTTTCATACGGTTGTTAATTTAGTTTTGTTGACTGTTTTTTTTACTGAACTAAAACCCATTTCTCCACAAAGGAGAAGCCAAATTAATTTATTAAAATTAATCAGTAAATGTATATTTTTATTCTCAAATATAAGAAAATATTTATTTGTGTATTAACATATTGTATGCATACATTTATTTCAATCCTCGTCAGATATCCATTTTCTATTTATTTTTTAAGATTGGATCTATTAGCATCTACTAAATGTAAACTGTGCGAGACTTAACAACTGGATTTGGTTACTACTAACTTACGTAGTTGTCCCCACACAATCTTGAACCTAGAAAGTAGAAGTGGGCCGGCCAACCAAGCAGCAACATTCACTTTCCAGGCTAGGTTTAATTTCTCAACATCCTATCTAGTACTAAGCAAAATGATTTAAGTAAAAAACCACTACAACAATATGAAATATAATTAAGAACAAATATTGCCTAATAGTACCGGTAATAGGTAAACCAAGAGTTGTGGTTATCCAAACCTTGAATTAATAAAATTGAGATCATCTCAATTTGAGAAAACGATTTCAATTTGGCTCAGCTTAAATATCTTTGGCATGCGCACTCCTTCCTAATTTTAAGTAAACCCTAATACATATAAATCTAATGCCTCCATATTCATTAATCACTAATCAGTTTTCTGTACTCCTATATTCCCAAGTAACTAAGCTTGAAGGTGTATTTTTATTAAGTCCTGTCTCCTCACATAAAAAAATTACGTAGGCTACAAATAAGATCGTTATATAGTCCAGATGTTCAAATTATCCAATTAATCTATACTTACTCTATACAAAATCTTGCTCGCACAGTCTTACAAAAAATATGAAGAAAATGATCACATTAGGTCCACGTTAAGCTTCATCAGTCTTTTAGCCACTTGCCGATCAGGAGGCTGATCTCTTCACGTGCTGCAGTCAACTGGGGAAGATCAGACGGAGAGCTCGGGTACATGTTGGCACAGTGGGCAGTTCCTGCAACAGCAAACAATAAAATATTTAGTACCTAGTAGTTGTACGAGTTATTTATTCCCAATAAGCACAATATCTAGATCAGGGGAAAATAAGAAGTACCGTATTGTCCTGAATATAAGCCTACCCTTTTTTCATTATTTTAAGTCTCAAAAGTCCCTTACTAGCTTATATATGTAAGCTTATGCATATGTTTTTTATTTCAACAAGAAAAGTTAGGGGATCGGCTTATATTCAGGGTCGACCTATATTCGGCACAATACGGTAATACAAATAAAATAGTAATGCAGTGCCTCCTAAATATGCAATTCAAGTTTAGCCCTTAATAGAATTATTTCTAAATTGTCTTCAGGTTCCTTTGGTAGGCTATCTGTTAGTAGGCAGTTTGTTCGGTTGTACAATATTTTGAAATGTTTATAAGATGAATCCCTAAAAATTCTGGTAGGCTAAATGGACACTTTTTCAACATAAAAAAATCTTTGTTATTCTACTGTCAAAAACTAGTTTTACAACTGCCATATAAATCTTCCCAAGTGCACTCACTGTATTGTCAGATTTGAATTGCAAATTGGCTATGAAATTAATGTAGCCTACTATGATATAGGTGAAAGAAAATAGCAGTAGCATTTAACTATACCGGTACCAAATGATAATTCAAACTAGTACGTAGTAGTAATGATCAAGCTTCTACTTTAATTTTTTTTTTTTTTTTTTACAATTTTTACTTTTTAGTTGTTCTTTTATCAAGCCAATAATCAATTCTTATTGAATACAAAATTAAAATCTGTTGCTTGCACACCCAGACTATTAAACAGCAACAAAAACCAGCAGGTGAAAAAAAGAGTGCTTAGAAAAACAATCTATTTCTTTCATTTCATGTAGTAGGCCTATCTAGTTAGTACTAGTCCATAAAAAAATAAAAAAATTAAGGCTACATAGATCAGCAGCAGTAGCTGCAAATAAAAAATACAAACATGCATGGTTTAAAAATGCAGGCCCATGAAAAGAAGAAAAGACATACAGTAAAAAATTAATCTTCTTACCTTCAATGTAAATGGCAGGTGCTTCTTTCGACAGAGACTGTGTTATGCCTAGTGCATGCCAAGGGTCGACTGAACCATGGACAAACACCACTTGGCTGACCTCCAGAGAATACGCTCCATAAAAAGTGTTTGTTCGGTTCACTGCACGATTCAGGAAGTCGGCATTGTACCTGAGAAAAGCACAAAATAAAAATAACAACCCGACGACAACAATAACAAAACTTAATAACCGCTAAGGCTGCTTGAATTAATTAAAGTATCTTATTTCCATGATGATTTTTGGTTTTACTTTTACTGCTTCTGTTTCTTGGATGGAATCAATGATATGGATGGAATCAGTGCTCTGTCTAAGATAAAGATGGTGATATGCAGACTTGAAACTACTATGAGGAGACACATAATAGCTGGGGATGGAAATGGAAACCAAATGGAATTGGATAAATAATAAAATATACATACATATAGACATCTCGGGTGAAATTATCAAGTACAACATTACTTACTACTTAGTAAACATATGAATTTTAATAGTAAGTGCTAGGAGACACAATAATATAGAAGAGAGTTGATTGGACCGTACATTGGCACACATTGAAAAGAAGTCTCAACTAAATTATGAATTTTACAAGGCCAATTTAGTTTTTTTCTTTCAAGTACAAGAAGTAAAATTTGGTTTGATCAAGCTTCATAATATAATTGAGACAACACAAACTTCCATCATTAAATTTTTAAATTTTAATCCTATTGGTGACCTGAACCATTGATGAATAGGCCCTACTGCACTAAAAATAACAAACGGATCATACTGCAAAGCTTCTGCTACATGACTATGTGTAAAAACAGTTTGTTACTATTGATGGAGTGAATGGAACAGAAGAAAGCATTAGTTGTGGTGTTCCGCAGGGTTCAATTCTTGGACCTCTTCTTTTTCTTGTGTATATTAACGACCTTTTTCAATCGGGCATATTAGGCCATCTTCAATCTTTTGCAGACGACACCAGCCTGTTCTACTTTGCAACATCTCTTCAATCTTTGGCTATCGTAATGCAACACGATTTAAACATACTAAGTGAATGGCTTAGGTTAAATAAGCTCTCCCTCAACATTTTAAAAACCAACTATATGGTGTTTAAATCTCGGAATGAGAATGGAGACAATAATAATTTACAACTAACAGTTAATAACACACCACTTACTCAAGTATCCATGGTTAAGTACCTTGGGTTAATGCTGGATGACCAACTGTCATGGGAAAAAACACATAGCTCATGTGGAAAAAAAAATTTTACCTATCACGGGCATTATGAAATAATTTCTATAATAATAAACGTATCTACTCTTAAGAGTCTCTATTACTCATACATACACAGCCACCTGATTTATCTTAACACCATATGGGGAACAGCATCCAAATCAAAACTAAACACTCTAATTGTCACTCAGAATAGAGCAATCCGTAATGTTTTCAACTATCCAAGAGACATGCATCGCACAGACATGTATAGGAACAATCAAATCCTACCACTTAGACTCGTAAACAAACATCAAACCCTCTCATTTGTGCATAGCATGGTAAACAAATATTCTCTATGTAATTTAGACTACAATCTAAATAGTAACAAACATGCTTACAATACTCGCAACAAAAATAACCTTTACATTGAACACGTCAACACTTGTAAGTTTGGCAGCGTAAATATAAAACATAGAGGTTTCATCCAATATAACAAGCTTCCTACAAAAGTTAAAACGCTAAGGAACCGAGCATTCAGGAAACAAGTTAGGGAAAGTCTATTGTGTAATGAACTTGAAGACTGTTTTGAGTGAGTGTTTTCAAGTTTGGCTACCTTTAGGGTACCACCATAATCTACAGTAGGCCATTACCGTAGTTTGTTGTCTTGTGAGTGACTTCCATCCTAATGTTAAAAAGTCTTGTCTATCTAGCTTGTAGTATCAAATATTTATGTGAAATACTTTATCTTAACGTTAAAAGCTTCTTGTCTATCTGTCATGTACAATTTAAATAATCATCTTACTATATTATTTATCATTTATGTTCTTGCTTTGCTTTCTAGTAGTTTATATAATATATTAGTGTAGGCCTAGATCATACTAGGCCTACTAGTAGGGTATTCTCTACTATACTGTAACAGGAGCAGCTGTACTCTTAATATAAAATACATTAGTATTTAAGTTAGTTTGTAAAATTGCCACTGTAAAGAGCGAAAGCTCATTTTGGTCAATAAACACATTACATTACATTACAAAAGTTTTGAAACAGGTATACATGAGAAAAAACAAGCATGAAATCATTGGCTTGTAATCACAGTTTTGGACGAAAAAAGTTTAAATACTATAGACCTAGAGCCAAATGAATAGAATTACATAAAAAATATATACTAGTTTTAGGAAAACGCCAAAGTTGTTACTATACAAGGGAAAGAGCCGCGTTTCACTCTGCATTGAACTTGATTGTTGTTTTAAAGCTTAAACGATAATATATAATTTCCCACTCTCAATAAAAAAATATATCTTATACTTTATTAATAAAATGCCATTATAGAACATCTTTTGAAATGCATAAAATATTATGGAAAACACAGCCCGTACATCGTACAAGTTAAGATTGCAATGCCTACACAATATCCCAGAATAATATCTGTTAATCTTGTGTGCATAGATTCGGTACACTTTGACCTGGCAAGCATTCACGGCCTTACATTCAAAACATGATTTGATAAAAATGTAAAAATGATTTGTTCAAGAACAAAAGTCAAAAGCCATTGTTGTTCAATCATGTTCAGCATATTTTTAATTAATTATTTCTTGTGAGTTTAAATTGTAACGGAATTTGCCGAAAATGTAAACAGCACCTACACAACTGGTCCCCAATGTTTGTTTAAAATGTCAGCGCAATTGGTTCAGTGGTTCAGACGATTTTTATTGAACAAACAGAAGACACAATCACAATGAAGTCCCATTCGAGTTCCGTTGTAAGACTCTTGTCGCTATAAACCATAGTATTTTTAAAATGCAAGGGAAAACCAGTGTAGGCCTACCTACTTTTTAACTTGAAGAAATATTGATCATGGTTTCTAAAAGGGGAAGCACTAATGACCATTACAAAAAAATACAACAAGCCAATCATGAAGCCTCCTTTAGTAAAATTAGTTTAGTTCAACAAATTAATTACCGTGGTCCAAAAATGTCCTTGCATTCCTCAATATAAAAATCTACAGGAAATTGGTCACCAAACAGCTGAGGATTCAAAGTTGAGGTCTGATAAAACCCAAACTCTGTGCACGTTTGGTATGTCCACTGTCTACCTCCTTCAGCAGTTTCACTGTCCCAGCTTGTCGATTGCATGTTCTTGATCATTTTATCATATTTGTAGTCCAAACATGTTTGGTTATTGATATCAAGGAGCAATCTATTGACAGCGGCATAGCGATCAATTGCGGGGCCTAGAGTTGTATTCATCATCACGTCACATACTACATCAATAGTTATGTTCTTGGAAATGGCACTTTTTCCTTTGCGGTTATCCTTATTATACTGCACAACGCCTGCAAAGTTTCCGGCAAGACTGTCGTATAGATTGGATACGTCTTTGGAGATCTTTGTGTTTATGGGATCACAAAGAGAAAACAACTTGTTGATATTTTGCTGGCCAATTGGATGTTTCAACAACATTCCAAGTTGCTTCGTTGCATCTGCCACGGACGATACGCACTTTTCGTTATATGAAGATAAGGAATTTTCTACTACTCCAAAATACTCTGGAAGGATGAAAAAATGTGATTAATAGCCTGAAGTGGTACAATAGGGAATGCACATTAATTTGTGTACCAGGTATAAATATATATTAAAAAAGTGACTACACCGGGGATCGAACCCGGGACCTAATTAGACAGAATTAAATTGGTGGCTGCATAGCTCAGTTGGTAGGAGCATAGCCCGGATAGCTAAGGTCCCGGGTTTGATTCCCGGTGTAGTCACTTTTGTAATTTCTGTCTAAAGTACTCTACTAACATATCAACATCATAGTCGCGTCGCCTTCTTCAAAACCAAAGTTAAGAGGGTATGCTGAGGCTAGAACGGAGGCAAGTTTAAGCGCTCAGCTTTCTGGATTTTTCGGGTAAACGGTTTATAACACCATTATCAAATTTCACACTAACGTTTATAAAGAATAAATCTATGTTATCCATTATGTGTATTCCTAAATTAATTCATTGATTTTGAATCAAAATTTAGTGAAATCACCAAAATTTACTCAATTTTGGTCAACTTCGGGAATTTATTCCAAGTGTACAGATTTTTTTAACTCAAATTTGCATAATGGATATCAACGTTTAAATCAATGTGAACGCGCAGGTAAATTTGGTTTTATCGTAAGATAAACGCTAAAGTGGGAATTTCCAGAATTGTAATCCATGTTTTGGATTTCCCATTTTTTCACGTTTTGGACTTATGTCTCGCAATCGCAATGGATCTTTAAGTCTTATTTTGTGCAACCAATTACGGATATCAATATAAAAGTACTTTATTAACATCCATTCAAAATTTGGTAATGATATTACCAATCGTTCAGCAGAAATCATCAACACCTGTTTGCGCGCATTTGAGTTGGGCCAAGCTCAGCGTACCCTCTTAAACATCAAATATTTACTACATTATGCGTAGCATTAAGCACTTCATTCTGAATATGGTGAGTATGCTAATAATAGTAAATAACAATTTTAATTTTAAAAAGTTAGCTGCATGTTGAATAGGCTAATTTTATTAGGAAACGGGCCACAACTCACCACAACGTCATGGTCAGCTAAATTGATAATCAACACACAAGGTAACTTAGCCTAATGAAGTAATGAATTAAAATTAATCAAGCAACTGTTTTTATATGACAAATCTTACTTATGCAAGCCTTTTCAAAACAAAGTTTAATATAATATATGTGAACCTGAAGTGAACCTGAAGAGGACATGACAGGCCTGGCAAGCCGGTGTTAACAACTCATAAAAGGCCCTAGAAAATTGGTGGCTATAGCCACCCCCTGACCTAACTCAAGTTGGAAACAGGAGTCAGAAATATATATATAATATATAATATATCCCCGATCCTGAACTCCGGTATGGTCACTTTTTTAATGTCTGTCTAAAGTACTAACATAACAGCGTCATATAGGTGGAACCAGATAAGGTGGCAGTCGCCGAGGGATCGCAGCACTATGGCCACAGGATCGGCAAACAGTTAGTTAGCTAGTTAATGTTGTTTTAGGGCACTCAACAGTAGAGTTATCAGTGCCCATGTCAATTGTATTGGAATCTTCCAAATTTTCTTTTTCCATAATTCTGGATTACCAACATGTTTTCTTCCCTCCAAAGGGAGGAACGTAAGGGAAGGAGGGAAAAGTATGGGAAGGAGTGAGGATGTTGGATAGGATGGGTTTAACTGGGTGGGAACGGAGGAGTGCTCGTTGCAGAGAGGGCCGGCAAGTATGGAGAAGAAAAGAGTGAAAGAAGAAAAAAAATATGAGTAAGGCTGTGTGAATGAAGAAAGGTGTGATAAAAAGTTGCGCGAGAGCTCTCTCTGCAACACGCACCCCAACCGGCCAGAGCTTGCCCTTAGTTTTGGGGAATACACTACTCCCCTACTTACAGGCCAAACCACGGGCGTCCGTGCTCTCGCTTGACCTTGACGTCCGCCAGCTAATCTGGTTCCACCTATAGTCGCCTACTATAAAGCCAAGGTTAAACATCATATATCCCAACTCTAAGGTTACAGAGATGGTTTGTATTCTCCAGTTAATTTTGTATGTAGTCTAATAGACAGTGCAAACACTCGTTAATAACAATGAACAAAACAGACCAAAAGTTTGACAGTTTTATATTGGTGGCTGCATAGCTCAGTTGGTAAGAGCAGCCCAGACAGCTAGGTCCCGGGTTTGATCCCCGGTGTAGTCACTTTTTTAATTTTTGTCTAAAGCACTAACATAACAGTGTCATAGTTGCCTACTATAAAGCTAAATATATATATTCCTTAATAAATTATTGCGGCAAAAGGCCCATTAAAAAACAACATGTTCACATAGGTATGTCC
This sequence comes from Sweltsa coloradensis, assembly GCA_024449915.1. Classification (NCBI taxonomy): domain Eukaryota; kingdom Metazoa; phylum Arthropoda; class Insecta; order Plecoptera; family Chloroperlidae; genus Sweltsa; species Sweltsa coloradensis. The sequence goes on from JAMZAV010000090.1 coordinate 866,799, forward strand.
GCAAAAACCTGAAAATAAATACTATAATATTCCTACCAATAAATAGTAGGTATACGACGATCATACTTCGTTGGGTTTGTCGTGTGGGTGTGAGGAACTAGGGAGGACCGCGGAAACAATTTTTCACCATTCTTAGAAAAAGATTAGCCTAAATTAGGAGATTTTTATTTGGTGTACCTACATAGGCCTACTTGGAACGATTTTCCATAATTGTGAGCGCACAACTACTGGAAATGCATAAGGTATGCGGCACGAAATATTAACATTTGTTGAACGGCAACTGGGAACTCTGGACAATACAAAGAACTCGCTTGTCGGGCTAGTGAAATGAGAATTTTATTAGCCCGAGCAAAGTTTCACTAGCCTCCAGCGAGCGTTAATTAATAATTTCTACCCCTGGCTGTACATGCTGGAAAGACATCATGAATTCCAGGAGATACAATGTGCAAGAAATAAAGCTTTTATGGCTATTGTAGGACGGACAGACACATGTTTCCAGCAGGTTTTGAAACGGAACAGACCCTGTGCACTGAGACATTGCAGATATTTTGAGAAACATGCTGTGTGTCATTTTTCTCTTCCTTCTTTTTACAGGGGGGGATGGGAGGGGGGGATATAGATTGCATTAAAAAAGTGTAGTACTGACAAACTGCAACAAATAGTATAGGCCTCCAAACATGCTATAGGCCTACCAAACATAGCCTAATTGATGAAAGTCAATGGTCATATAATGTATGGTACATTAGTATTACAAACAAACAAACAAATTAAAAATATCTATCTTTGGTTGGTTATTGCTCACTCGTCGATTGCGTCGGGGCCTACAGGGTAGGCTTAGTCACTTTGATTTACTGTCCCCCACTGAAAATCAGTTGTATAAATATAACTGAGTGGGTAGACTCTAAATACAATGTATTTATTTATTTTATTTATTAAAACTTATGTCAAGGATTTGTTTGTAATCCTGAATAAAAAGTGGAGGTGACTGCTGATTGGTGTTCTTACTAGTAGAATAAGTTACCTTGGAAATCCACCTTAGCAAGTAGAGGACCACTAGCCGACACAGATCCGTGCACCAAGTGAGGATATTTAGCTCGGAGCCAAGCAGCCAGAGAACCAGGATAGGAGCCTCCAAACGATATCCATTTAGTGCCATCTTCAAGTTGGTGTTTCTGTTTCATCGCTTGAATAAAGTAAGCAAGGTCAGCAAGAGCCTGTTCACTACTTAAATATACAGTTCTTACCTAATCTAAAAAACAAAATTGTTTAAAAAACATAGCATGCAATACCATTAATGCACATACTTGCTATTCTAAATAGCCACAACAAGACTTTTTTATAGAAAATGATACATTGTTAATCCATAAGACTTTTATGTACCACACATTTACATGAATACCATAGGGTAAGGCACATACTTTGTCGGATGACTTTTTCCGTAATATCGGTGCTCGAGCTGGAAGCAAAGAGCATTGTATTTCTGGGCATACTGGATCCATTGTCCTTCAATCATCCACTCAGCACTTGCTTCACCTTCTCCACCGATCATTAAGAAAACCGGTCCACCAGGGGTGTAGAAAGTGTTGTTGGTGAAATAGCGCTGTTGCCATGTTCTATCGTCGGTTGGATTGAAATGATCAAGTTGTTGATTATACCACTCATCTGGAGGTAGGACACTAGATTTATCATGTAAATAGGGAGTGCCCAACATGCCACCCACACCCCTTCCTTGATGCATTATTTTTAAGTTTTCAACTCCATTTGGAAGAATAAAAAGTAGGCCTATGCACATGGAATAAATTGCTAGCCATACTTTATAATTCAGTAAATGCCCAGGCTCATATAGATTTGCACGTCTTTGAGTGTAATTTTCCATGATTACTGTAAAAATAAAAAAACATTGCTTTAGCCTATTATTATAAATAAAAACATACAGATATAGGCGGTTGAGATGAGATTCCTGAGGAGCACAGTGGGCAAGACAAGACGGGATAGAATCAAAACACGGACATCAGAGACTTTCATTTCATTTCATTTTATTGTCTTGTTTTGTATACCTAATACTAGCATATAAGCTAGCTAGTTATTAAACACGTAAAAAACAATACATTTAAGCTAGTTATTAAACACGTCTTTTCAAAAGACTAAGACTTGAATTAGGATGTATAGAAAATACTAAAACTAATTTACATTAATTACAAAATACACTTTTACAACAATACAATAATACACAATAAAAATGTATACTTTTATACTAATGTAAGATAGGCTACTAGATAATATAAGTCTAGGCATCTATAATATGTAAAATAAATTGTATTTTCAAGACATATTATCATTGTCCGCCAAGAAATCCTCAATATCGTAGTATTCTTTTTCAACAAGAAATGTCCTAAGATCCTTTTTAAATGTATCAGTTGGTTTGTTTTTGATAATGGCAGGTAGCTTATTAAAAAGGATTATTCCTGCATATGTGGGGCTTTTCTCATATACAGCCAGCCATGGGATGTCACAAATATATCATTTTTCTCCTAGTATTGTAATTATGAATATTTATGTTTTTTTTATATCTTCCCTATGATTAATTAAAAATAATATTACTTTGTAAATATAGAGGCATGCAAAAGTAAGAATATTCAATGTTTTGAAATGTCCCCTACATGTATCCCCTTTCTTAATTTTATCTATTATTCTTAAAGCTTTTTTTTGCATGACAATTGTCAAAATTGTTTTTTGATGTATTTCCCCACGCTATTAAGTATTAACCCATAGCTCAAATGTGACTCAATCAGGGCATAGTACACTACTAACAGCAAACTTCTATCTGCATATATTTTCATTTTACGTAAGACATATATATTAGAGCTCAGTTTATTTGCTACATAATCAGTGTGGATGTCCCACGATAAGCACTTTTTGTCAATATACAGTCCTAAAAACTTTGCTGTGTCTATTTGTTCAATAGGAAGGTCTTCATCACATAATTTATATAAAAAAAAAAAATTACACATGCTAGGTATAGAGAAGTAAGGTGACAGGATGGGAAGAACATGGTGGAGATAGTTTGGACAAAGGCTACGACGTTTATGTTTATGAAACGAATGAGAGAAGAGAGAATATGTTCTATGATTTACTAGCTACGATAACGACAATTGTGCTTGGACGTAACTGAAACTAATGGCGTTTTCCATTGTTTCCATTAGCCAGTGCAGCTGAATGTGCGGCTGAATGTGAACTAACATCAGAATCATCATCCATTGGGAATTTGAGTGTGAACAGGAGTGTTTCCCGATTATCCAAATTGAGAAATGTAATTTGATGTTGTGAACTTATGTATATTTGAGGCTGTTTACCTTTGTATTACTATTGTTGACCTATGAAATGGTTACTAATTTTTTGTAAAGGAAAGATGTGCAGTAGAAGGCAGTGGATGATGATGGGCTCACAGCATACCATTCGGCATGTTTTTTAATTCATTTATTTACCGTATTTATTTATTAAATATTTATTTATAAGCCTTCATTTGAACACTCATGTGCACGTTACAGGAACATGCAAGTATGCGAAGTTTCAAGTTGTCAGGATTAAAATCTAGTACATAAAAACTATAAATTAGTACACAAAGATGTGTACAATATGGTTGGTAGGCGACGAGACCAGTGTCAAGAGCCGGGTCAAGGCAGACCACGATTGTACTGCTCAGAATTGTCAGTACAGCAACATATTATCAATACTGTGTACTTCTGTGATTAACCTGATCCTATTTTTTTTTTTTTTCAATCAATTATTTTATTACAGAGTTTGAGGCCCAGCTCAGTTATATTTCATTTTTTGTACATTAATATTATTATTTAAAAAATTAACAGTAATTTTAAAAAATTATTCACTTACCTACTATCTCTTCAAAGAGGAAATGTGGTATCTTTACTTATTGGTAAAGCAAATAAAAAACTCATCAATTATCTACTACAGTAATTCTTTACGAACCTATATCGATATCACCAACAAAGCTCGTTCCGACCTATAAGTAGAACCTCAAGTCAAAATCAGCTACCTATATGACTGAGTGGGTAGACTCTAATACGAATTTATTTTTAGTGTGGCAAGCCGCAAAGTGCAAAGTCAAAACAATACAATCGCATTCCGTTTGCAGCCTCGCTGTCTTCGAAGTCATGTGTTTGGCTTCTGTTATCGACTGATAGCTCATTTCCAAATATAAATCTCGATTGTGACACCATCAGCCCAGCCAGTGCATGGCATAATCTCCGTCTTTAGAGTTTGATGTGCGACACTAACTATGGAAAACCTTAAAAGAGGTCATAAGTGTAGACAAAAGAAAAGATGAAATGTTAGAAATTAAAGATATTGATGGGTCGGAGATAGTGGATGCTGATAAAATAGCTAACAGGTTTAATGATTATTTCATAGAGAGTATAAATGATATTCTAAAAAGTATTGTGCCTTTAAAAATTGGGGAATTGAGTTTGTATGGGTGAACATGATTTTAATGATAATGATAGAAGGCCTTCAGTGGGGAAGCCCAGTTTTATGAATTTAAAAAATAAAATTAGTGAGTTAACCCGGGAGTGAGAAAAAATTAAAAATAAGAGAGGGTTTTATTGATGGATTGATTATAAAATTTTTTTAGATTTATATAAAATTATAAACATAAAATCTTTGAAAATCATAATACGCCTTCAGAGTTCAGACTAGGGAAATTTCCAAGAGACTTTGGGGAAACGGAAAAACAACCTGTTAGAAAGGGGTGGGATCTAATAATAAAATGATTTTAGACCCATTTAAATGCTGTTATACTTTATAATTACAAAGATAAATTTTTTGAGAGCATTTCACACTATTAGTTTGCTGAATATCGGGGGTCAAACAATCTAATAAATGAAAACCAATCAGGGTTTTGAAAAAAAACCCTTTGTGTGAAAAAGCAGTACAAAATTTTATTAGTCAAGGTGGCTGACAAGGACAAAAAATTTTCAACAGTAATAGTATTTTTTACTGAGAAGAGATTGAAACTGTCAATATTAAAGACTCCCAAAAAAAGTAAAAAATATAGGCCCATATGGAAAAGGGGGGTTTTGAATGGTTTAAGGATTTTTAAACAGAAAACAGAGAGTTTGATATGGGAACACTATTTTTGAGGTAGAGAGTGTTTTTGAAGGGGGTTTCCCCAGGGGTCGATACTGGGACCCCTATTGTTTTTATATATATAACGAAAAACAGGTGTTGTAAAAGGCCCAAATAGTATGCTGAGATAGGTAATATTAGTGGATATGATTTGGGGAATTATTTAGAATAATGAATAGGAGCTTGTAAAAATAACTAGATGGCTTAATGGAAAAACTGAAAGAATGTTAAAAAATCAAAAGGATGTTAAAGTAAGGCAAGGAGAATAGTAGTACAGGGACTGAAAAATAACCCCTCACTGAAAGTCGAAAAATGAGGAGTTTAAATGGTTAAAAAAAATTAAAATTTTGGATAGTAGGCCCCAATAGATGAAAAATGGATTTTAAGGCGCATGTAAAATTTCTAGTTAAAAAAAATAGTTAAAAAAAAAGGTTAATGAGAAGATAGGGGGCAAAATTTCAAGTTGGAAAGAAAATATGGTTTAATGAGCTTAAGCCGCATTTTTAATTTTGGGGCTACTATACTGTACCCCACCAAGTTTTATAAAAATGATATTAAAAAAAATAAAATAAAAATAAATAAATAATAAATAATAAAAAATAAAAAAAAAAAGATATTGAAAGGTTACAGGTGTTGCAGAATAAGGCTAAAGGAGATACTTTGAAAATATCATAAATTAGAAGAGACCCAACCTCTAAGTAGAAATTTAATAAATTTGGCTAAGGCTAAGTAAAAAGATAAGTACCTAGTGAATATTTTTCAATTTGCTTAAATGGAGTCAAGCTACCGTAGTATAAATTAAAGAACCTATTACCATTCCTTAAGGTCGGAAGCGGGCCGAGCGCTTTCAAATTTTGCGGCGACTGCCTAAGATAAAAAGTCCGCTATCGGTAGCTCTGTCAATACAGTTGCGTCTTCTCCCCTTGGGTCCTAGGCTACCCGCATTACCAGCCACGTTTCAAACCACGAGATATTATTTGGTGGCGAGTTGGATGATTTCATGCGACTGACTGCCACATCCGAAGTTTTTAATGACAAAATAAATAATTATAATGCACATCTTGTGAAAAGAGACGTAAATTACACTATAGAAATATCGACAGAACGTTTTATAACTATTCAAAGTGTGACAATTTTTTACGCTTTTCGCGAGTTATCGTGCATCTGTATAAATATCGCTCTAGACCGCACGCTTACCGTGGTCATTGTTGGCCGAGTGGTTAGAGCTCTTGTTTTGCATGCGAGAGGACGTCGGTTCGAGCCCCGTCTAGGAAAACTTTTTACTTTTTGTTACTCTTTCCCATTATTGTTGTTCACTTATAATTTGTGACGGAAACAATTTTTATAACTTTCCAGTGCAAATTACTCTAATGGCGAAGGCTTTCTCCGCTTTTCCGGGCAGCGGCAATCGGCAAGTTTATGAAAGTTGGACCCCTACCGGCGGAAAGAACAAGATGACATTATACTTTTTAAAAGCCTAATTCAAAATACATACCATAAACCGTATACGAAAGGAATCCGCCTTGTTCTACATGCCGTTTTGGCGTTTTGAGCGCCCGCGACGCTTCCGCATGACGTTTCACCCTTTTGATCCTTGTTCTAAATCAATAACTTTGTACGATTATTTAGAAGACGAATCGACCGTTTCAGTGAATCCCCCACATTTACCCATTAAAAATAGTTTAGAGTATTTAAATTGGCCTAAAACGCAAAAAGGGTGACTTATTATCAATTTTACTTTGATATTCAATGCCAATTTACGAAAACGTTTGAAAACATATTTTTGGTTTTTTTATCGGGTCTTAAAAACATGCTGTCACATGTATTATAATACTACAATGCACAGATAGTTATACGAGTCGCTGAGATAGTGCATGACATGCGTTTGTTCGGCCGCGCGTCTTATTTACTTCCGCTGTCGCGCAGAGTACTACTATTCACTGTGAGGCCCGGGGGGCCAAAACCCGAACACATGTAACAGACAATTGGCAATAAAACTTCTAACATCATTTAAATATGAAAATAATTTGAACAATTACTTAAATTTTCTGACACATGTCACGTCAAATATTAATTTATTATGTAGCACGTAGGCATGTTAAAGTGTGCATGACATTCTTGTATGGCTTCTACCGGAACGTAATCTAGGGCGACGGTCGTTTCGCCCGCAGCCAAGCTAGGCGATGGATAACTCGACCCTGTTTTTTACTCCCACCCGAGTTGAGGGGTTTTCAGCTATCTGCACACGCTGCCCCGAAAAATTTACAGTTTCTAAACTCGGCATTTGACCTGATATGTGGTTCATGATCTACAAAAAAAAATCAGCCCGATCCGATAACCAGTTCTGTGTTAAAAATTGCGTAAAATCGACGAAAAAATTTTCCGGCTTGCTGGGGGGTGGCTAACTAAGTTTATCTATCCTTGAGATACAAATGACCATGGGCGGACGAGACCGGGATCGGTCGTCCCGTCTATTGTCTGCATTTTTCCCTTTCCCCCTTTTTTGGCGTGACCGAATTTGGGGGAGCGAACATGGGTTTTTCTACCTGCCTCCACACATTTCAAATCTATTGTGATGAAAATAATGTATTCAGCGAATATTTTTTAAATTTTGCATGTATTTAATAACGTGGTTCAAATGTATAGCTTGAGTTATGAAATGCGTTTTTTTTCCCTAGTGTCTACGATCAAAACTGACCGAAATATATAAATTTTATTATATTACTAAATGATACTATCAAAATATATATAGAAGCATTATTCGTAACTCAAGTCAGTTTTTATCGTAGAATTTCGCCCCAAAAATAAAATTTTCAAGACCTCACGTTTAAATATTTTATAACTTTATTAGATATTTGTAATTGAACAAAAAATATCAATAAATAAATAGACAATAAACAGGAAGAGAATACAGCAGGTAAAAACCCTCAGCTTCTAGGATGGTCTTTTTTACGACTACACGCGACAACCCTTACAGCTGCCTCATACCCATACCCGACGCGTCCGCGATGGTCTCTTTGTAACTCAAGGATTGATAAAACTTAAATATGATGGTAAAATGGTTGGCTTAGCGCTTGTCAACAGGCAAAATGATCTACTTCTTTCTATGCGAAACTGGGGAGAAAGAATGAAATGCTTGGCTCAACTTCTATATCCCAAACAGCATTCACACCCCCGAAAACTTTGAACGAGAGCTTGGCTACCGTTTTTTTTTTTAAAATTTTTTTTATTTGGGGGGTATTAAACTACCAAAATATTTGTGATGTTACCAAAACACGTGAAATTTTAAAATTTTAATTGAAAGGGTTAATTTTATTAATAGGGCCTACTATGTTGGCCTATACCTGATTGTTATTATCAATTAGTTAGTTTTGTTCATTAGTTTTGCTCTTTGCTAAAAGGGTTTTAAACCTCACAATAATGAATAAGTAAATCAGCTTGGTGCAAAAACATTCTCTCGGAAGGTTTGAGTCCACGGTTACAGGGTTTCTTCGTCTTTATTGTTTTCTTGAACAGTCTCTTCGACCTTAGACACTTTTATAAAAGTTTCACCGCCCACTTCCCCGCTCTTGTAGAGTAAACGGTTTTACTGGGGGTTTTACTACTGGGTGTTTTTTGTTTTTCAATAGCACAAGATAATTGATCAACAGCCCAACGGCAAGAATAGTGGAATTTCACATTAAGTTTTCAAATGTATCTTCATACGTAACAGATACGAGAAAAAAAAAACACGTCTTTTTGGTACAGGTCGATAACTGACTAAATGTCTAAACAATTTGCCGTCACAAAATAGACAGTGTCTGATTCGATTACTTCTTGAGTTTAGGACACTTCCTTTTTGGTTCGTCATCCATAGCTACAATTCGTATAAACATAGATCTTGAAACACAGTTACCCATTTTGGTAATGCATTAAGAAAGTTATATCATTTACTCCATGAAATTAATGTTCGATCATGTTATAACAATAATATGGAATCGAATTTGGTGAATACTATTAGGGGTATATAATACGATCCAGTCCCTAGTGCTATAAAAAGAAATTATCTTGAATCATATCTAGGTGCCAGTTGGGGCGCGCCCGCCAAGCCGCGGGTGCGCTATACACTCAGGCACCTTATATACAGCAAGCAGATTTGAGGTGATTGTTTTAGATCTCATTTCTTTTGAGTGTGTAAGGTTTGGCTGTATTTTTACAAGATTTGTTATGTGTGGGATAACAAACACGCAAATTATCTCTAAGCACGGAACAAACAACTATAAACGTTGTGTACTGCTACAGTAGCATACAACCAGACGGGCTTTAAATTCCAAATTGTATTTACAGTGTTGGCAACACTATTCAGTTTTAAAAATTCCATCAATGAAGCCGCTCTGTTTTAAAGAAATTATTATATTGGGGATGCAAGACTGCGATGCAGCTTTGTTCCTGCATTTGCTGTCGATTGACAAAAGCTGTAACGAAATGTTCAATTGACCTGAAATATAAACATAGCATTTATAAAAACTTACACAGCTAAATCACCAAACATTTGTTGATACCTACATGGCCGAAAAGGTAAAGTATGAGCGGTTTGGCGCTTATATATTCCACAATGTGCTCGTCGCGGGCAGCGGAAGTAAATAAAACGGGGCAGCCGAAAACAAACGGCATGTCATGCACTATCTCGGCGACTTCGTATAATTATTGTGCCTTGAAGTATTATAAAACATGTGACAAACATTTTTTTAAGAATGATAAACCCAACAATATGTTTTCAAAACGTTCTCGTAAATTGGCATTGAATATCAAAGTAAAATTGATAAAAAGTCACATTTTTGCGTTTGTGCACAAACACTATAGTGACATATTTTTATTATATTTTGTTCCCCGAAAAGTTCAAACTTCCTAAATGAATATAAATTTGTATCATAAAGACTTATATTTTTTTCTATTATGGTAAGTTATCAGCATTTGTAAGGTAAGCGTCAAAAATGTTAGGCCTAACGATTTTTACGTTTTCACACACGTGCGCGACCCGGCCACCTCCACCAAAATCATTAATAATACTCGCAAACCCCTAGAGAAAATGAATTATCTTCTTGGAAGTGGAAGAACTATTTCATTGTTTTTACTATAAGTATTATCAGAGGAGCATATTTTTATAAAACATAATCTTTCCATGCAGGTATAGTTAAGAAAATACCAGGTCACTTTCAAATAAAATTGCAAACCGGGACAAAAACGTAATTTTTATTAGTTTCTTGGGACACCGTACAAGTGTTATGAAAACGGTACTGTAAACCCGGGCAAACCGGTGGTCATCTTATTTATTCTTCACTACATAATATCATGAGATAATAAAATAATGTCAACATAATTACTTATAGTTAATTTCTCATGATCATCAAGCAAGCGGTGGATGCAGTGCTTTTCAAAACAAAATTTTCTAGAAACAAAAGCTACCTTCTTTTGTTTATTTTGTTTACAATCTGTACCTAGTTCCCAAGATACAATGCCCTTTTTTAAATTTGCTATGGTTACTGTCGTCATGTTACGAAAATTATATGAACATAAAAACAAAGTAAGTTTTTACGGTAAGGGTCACGGTAGGGCTCGACATTTGCGTTGACGGGGTAGGCCCTACGGCCCTACCTCACGATGGCGATATCAGACTGTGATGACGTCAAAAACTGCCGTTATCGGCTTTCGTACATGCGATCCTAACGCACAGAAGCGGAACTCTGTGCAGCCATCAAATCCCATTTGGGCCTACTTCTGAGCCGTTTTGTGTAACTTTTACTGATGTAATTTAAAGATTATGACCATAGTTTAGGTTCAAACAATATCAAATTTCACCACAGTGTTCAGAATAGTAAAATTAATACCGGCTGTCATGAAAAATGGATATTACTATTTTCAATGCAGTAAAGTTCATCATCAAGTTCCAAACAAAAAAAAAAAAAAATTATTTATTTTTATTGGTAGGAGTAAAGATTATTTTTTTATATCTATTTTATTTTAGTGAATGTTTTTGAGTATTTATTAAGTTAATAGAAGACTTAAAACTTCGTCTTGTGCTTTCAAAACACTTGCTTTTCAATAAGCTAATTAAATTATCATTTTTTTCCGAAGCAATAACCGACCCAAAAAAAAAAATGGACAAAATCCGATGTGTTCAAAATTTATTTTTGAGTATGGTTGAAATTTTTTTCATAATTATTTGATCATAACTGTAGAGCTTGTTATTTAATTTCTAAACACTCTGCAGCCGCCCCTGTAACCTGTCTATGCATTAGGCTCTTAAGTATTGCTATTTGCATATTATATATAGATTTTTATAGATATTTTTAATTTATTTTTGTATAAATCATCTTATACAACAATACAGTAGAGCGTATGTAGTACACAGAGTCTAGGCCTACTAGGTAACTATTAGTCTATGTATTGTCTATGTTTTTTTCATAGGCCTCCTAGGCTAAACTTATCTCATTTTTATAAGATCTCAATATATTTAATTTTTATATTTTATTGTTATCATTAGTGTTTATCTCTATTTTTTTGTCTCATCTCATACGTTCTGCTTCCAATATCCACGTTCCCCAACATAATACACAGCTTTACTCTAAGAGCCCCATCTACCTTTGTCTTACCATATACAACAAACTTCCTGCCCACCTCAAAGAATCCCCCTCACTTGACACATTCAAAGCTCAACTCAAAAAGTACCTTTTAGGCAATAGCTTTTACTCTCTATATGAATTCTTATCAGTGAAACCTGGATCCAAATAACTTTCAGCTTATTCATATCTCTTGTAATCAACCTAACTCATATTGTTTGTGCTACATTTTTTCTACTAGGCCTACATCATTTGTATAATTTAAGTGTAAACCCATTGGTAATGTTTGTTTTATTTAAATTTTATATCCTTGGCTTCATTGTAGGAGCTATGTATCTGTTTTATTTTATTACTTAACTGACAAAACCTATATATGTACTATGTATGTATCGATTGGTGAATAAACTACTCTACTCTACTCTACTCTACTCAATATACTTTGTATTGAACATCTTATTTTTTTTACTTTTTTTATTTTTTTATATATATCATACCTTACAAACTACTGAACATCTTATTTTTTTATATCATATACCGTACAAATTACTCGTCCTGCCTCCCACAAAACATAAAAAAAACTGCCTACGCACGAATCCTTCAGGATTTTGTGGGCTTCTTACTGTTTCTTACCATACATATTACTTGTAAACCTATTATAAATTACTCTGTACGGTACCGGTACATAACTTGTTTTTTATGTTAGAAAATAAGGAAACCTGTAAACAAAACAGTACGAATAAAATTGAATTGAATTGATGTATCATTAGATGTGGGAGGGAAACACCTAGGCCTATAAAGAGTATGCTTTAATACTTTGGAATGGCTGAGTGTGAAGGAAAATATATTATTGTTAGTATTAGTTTTCATATAAAGTTAAAAAAGGAATGATGCCAAATTATATGGAGGACAAGATGACTGATGTGCGTAAGGTAGGCCCTACATAATGTAAATACTAGGGGAGAAGAAGAAGGAAAATCATGGAGGTCAAATTGCAAAAGTAAAAAATGGCTAGGCTCAGTCTTTAACCATGGTGTTAAGGAATTTGATATGTTACCCAGGGAAATCAAAGAAATAAATAGTTTGGGCATGTTTAAAAGTAAATGTAACAAATGGATTAAATTACAAGATTTATAGAGTAGGGCTAATGTAAGGTAAGAAAGGATTTAAGAAAGGCATAAGTATTAATAAAGTAGGCCTATTGCTAAGCAGGTTGAACATATGGGAAAATGAAGTCTACATTGTTAGGTAGCTGAGTAGTAGGCCTAAATAAATATTATGTAAAATCCTAGTATAATAGTGTAATTTTAATTTATAAAGTGTTTTCAAGTTGTTTGTTGTAAATTGATGTTGTTTAGTAGTTGTATGCTATAAATGTGATGTAAGATGTAACAAAATGGCTAGAATGAGCCAGAAATAAAGAAATACAATACAAAAATTAATACTATTGACCAATTAGGCCTATTTGATATTTCGATAATCGATCATTAATTTTGGTTATCGATTAGGCCTACCTATCAAAATTTTATCCATTATTGATTATCGATCGATAGTATTGATTATCGTGTGCATCCCTAGGTACCCGGTAATTATCATGGTAGCCTATTATTGTTACCTAATTGTTTAGATTTAGTAATTTGATACTTGTGGGTTGAAATAACCTGTTGTTAGAGGCCAATAAATATACCGCCGGACCCAAAAGTAGGTTAGTGGGGGTGGGCCAAATTGACCACGGCAACAAAATTCTTCCCGCACCCCACCCCCACTAACCTGCTTTTAGGCAAAATTAGTGTTTTAATGGTGTTTTTTGTGTGCGGCGGTAGGTATACTACATCATAACTACCCTTTATTTTGTGAAACTTTTGTGTCTATAGGCCCTAATTTAGTAATTTTACAAATGGTTATTACAGACACGAATTCTTGACAATAGCATTCAACAGCCACGAGACACGCAAAAGCAAGCACACAAGCCTAATGCCTCGTTTACAATCACATAACAACACTGTCACTGTAATGTGCATGTAATGTGCACATGAGTGACCAATGTGAAGGCTTATCTAAATAAATAAATAAAATTAATAAATAAATAACGTAACGTACGGTAAAATAATGTGGTGTTTTCAATCACATCACATAACAACACAACAAGGGTAGACACTCGGAAACGGGCTGTGATTGGAAATTAAGAATAAATTAGGCCTAACGCAACGTACCGGTACGGTAAAGTTGAGATTGGGTCAACTTCTTCATATGTTACGTACTTACGTTACTTGTTTCGTGAATGTTAACTACACCACTGTTTCCAAGGGTTTTAACTTTCGAGTTTCGCATGTTATTTTTTAACGTGTTGTTAAGTGATTGTGAACGATCCTTAAATCGTTATGGCAGTCAGTTTTTATA